>CM032339.1:70536182-70562296 GCA_019022885.1 Schlechtendalia chinensis
GTTTTTTTTTTTTTTTTTTTTTTTTTTGGAACGGGGAGGAGGAAATCTTCATAAGACACCTCCGTAATGAAAAAAGCCGGAGGTAGTGCCGGATTCACCATGAAGTGGTGCCTACCGGCTAAAAACTCCTCCCCAGGGGTTAACAATAAATGTTGTACACCTAATGAAAAACGAAGAAAGAAGAGTGGGAAGAAAAGGAGAAAAGAGGTATATGCGAAGAAAATGGTGGCCATCACTAACTCATAGGGTTGAGCAGTGAGGCACTCGCGCATAAGGCGAAGCTGGGAGGGTTAACTATGAAGCTAATGTAAACATAAGAGAAAAAAAAAAAAAAAAAAAAAAAAAAAAAAAAAAAAAAAATTAAAAAAAAAAAAAAAAAAAAAAAAAAAAAAAAAAAAAAAAAAAAAAAAAAAAAAAGCAACAACTTACGATTCATAGACACACATGCGTGTGTCTACATTCGTCAAGTTGGCAGAACTGAGTGGTGTTCCACTAAGGAGCAGGGACGGCGTACCCAGTCGTACGACTTAGGGACGAAATTTGCGGATGCCGCGATTGAAGAGTTAGGGTGCAAAACGACCGATTTGCGAAGTCTAGTTGCGAAGATTGGAGCGGCTTGCAGAGGAGGTAATATGCGGATTTCCTTGATGATCTGGGAGTTCCTAACGTACCATGGGATGTGGAGAACGGATCTCAGTAGTCTCATAAAACAGCCCTGAACTGGCTTGAGACGGTTTTCACCGGCCGCTCCCCATACGGGGATGGCGTAGGTGCAGATACTTCTCACGATTGCTGAGAAGGCGCGAAGTTTTGTCGCGGGTAACACGTCTTTGCTATTGAAAAAAGGCTTAAGCTGGATGAAGGCTCCGTAGGCCTTACCGCGTGTAATCCTGATGTGCCTGCACCAGGAGAGCCTGCGGTCGAGAGTGACGCCGAGATATTTGGCGGAATAGCTCCAATCGATGGGGTGGCCATCGATTACGATACCTTGATGGGGGGTGCGGTTTCTTTTTGAAAAGAACACCGCAACCGTTTTGGTCTTGTTAATGGCAAGCCGCCAACTGTTATACCAGTCATTAAGATCTTGGAGATGGGTGTTCAGGAGATGGGTGCAGCGATCGATTTGAGCGGTCGTGCGGGAGACGGCCACGTCGTCGGCGTAGATGAACGTGTTGATGCCTTCGCGTTGAGGAATGTCGTGGCAGAAAATGTTAAAAAGGGCGGGGGAGAGTTTTGCACCCTGTGGGACCCCAGCCGTGATGGGACGGGGATCTGAGAGGGAGTCACCAATTTTGACCCTGATGGATCGTCCGGAGAGGAAGGACCTCACCACGCCTATCAAAGTTGAGGTGGGACATTTTGTATAGCAGACCGTCATGCCACACCCTGTCGAACGCCTGTTGAACGTCGAGGAGGACCATCGCGGTGTGGTGCCTCCTGTTTAGACTGTCGGCTAAGTGTTCAGTGACCCTGAGAAGTTGATGTACTGTGGAATGTTTGGGTCTGAAACCGTACTGAACGTCGGGGAGAATGTTGTTGGCATTAACGTGCTGGTTCACTCGAGTGAGCAGCACGCTTTCCACGACTTTGCTGATGGAAGACAGCAAGCTGATAGGTCTGTAACTGGAGGGGGAGCTGAGCGGTTTGCCTTGTTTGGGAAGACAGATAACAGTGGCCTCCTTCCAGGCGGCGGGAAAATGATTGAAGCGCATGACGGCGTTTGCGATATTGCTGATGGCCACGAGATGTTTCCCTGGAAGTGTTTTTAGCACGCTGTTTCGTATACCGTCTTTACCCGGGCTTTGCGATTTTTTAGGGTGCGAATAATAGAAGAGATTTCTTTCGGAGATGTAGGAGAGAATTCGGAGTTGATTAGGGGAAGCTGAAGGACCTCGCGTTCCACTTCGGCGTGGACCTCCTCTAACTCGATGAGGCTTCGGTTGGGTGAGCATTGGGCCTGCAGGGAAGTCGCGAAGATCTCTGCTTTGTCGGGGTCTAGTGAGTACGAGTTGTTTCCTTGAATGAGGGGTGGGAGAGAAGGACGTTTGTGTCGAAGCTTTCCTACTACATTCCAAACGCTGTTGGGATGAGATTCGGCTTCGGCGATAAATTTGTTGAACTGTTTGTCACGGAATTCGGAGACTCGAGAAGTAACGATTCTTTGGATGGCGTTAAGTCGGGTTTTTATGTCGGGTGACCTATGTCTTTGCCAGAGCCTGCGTAGACGGTTTTTGTTGTCGACGAGTTGTTTTAGGTCGTGGGGAAGTTTGTGTTTATGTCGTGGTGCAGGAGTTGTGATCGTAGCGTTTTTAATGGCGTTGTTCAGGTCAGTTGTCAGTGCTTCTACCGCGTTGTCGAGGTTGGACTGGGTTTTGATCGGGCTGCATTTGAAAGGAGAGATCGAGAGATTGTATTGAAGAAGCAGCCAATCGATTCGGTCTACGGTTAGAGGTGTGGTGGGAGGTAAACCGGGAACTTCGAGAAGAACAGGATTGTGGTCTGAAGAAAGAAGTTCTAGAGTCCAGGGGCCTTTCGGTAAGGTGACGTTTTTTGTGATGAAAACGTCGAGAATGTCCGGATCGCTGGTGACGCAACCGGGAAAGTGCGTGGGAGCCGGGGGGGCTTCGATATCGAGATTGTGCCGGAGGAGGGTCTTTAAAAGAGACAATCCTGCTGGGTTGTTGTGCTTACAACCCCATGAGGTGTGTTTGGCGTTTAGATCGCCGGCTACGATGGTGGGGACGTTGGAGGCGAAAAGAGGAATGATGCAGGAAAATTTTCTGTTTCTGGTTGGGGGGGAGTAGAAAGAAATTATTCGAATAGGTGAGGGGGTGGTGTAGATCTCGACACCTACAGCTTCACAGCCGATGTTGTCCGTGGAGACGGCGCGATGGCGCAGACCCCTACGAACAAAAACAGCTACTCCGCCGCCGATGGAGTCGGGACGGTCTCGTCGGTAAGTTACGTAGTTCTGTAGGTAAATACGTTTGTTGGAGTTTAGTCGAGTTTCGGTAATACATGCTACGTCAATTTTCTTGTCGTCTAGTAGTTGTTGAAGTTCGGTCAGTTTGTTCAGAACGCCGTTCGCGTTCCAGTTTAAAATTAAGAGGTTATTGGTCGGATTGTTATACATTGCGGTGTTGGATTATGACCGCCGTGAGGGTCTGCGCGAATTGCGAGACTGCGGCTAGGATGGCGGCCTGAAGGGAGTTGTCCGGGAGGTTAGCAATGAGGGGGGGTGTGATTTGTGGACAGGGGGGTGGTGGTACAGTGGTGGTTCTGGGAGTAGTTGCTCTCGCGTAAGAGACGTTTGGGCGGGTAGTACTCTTTTGAGTATTTTTGGGAGGTTGAGGTCTGGGAGCCGGAACCGTTTTGGTTTGTGCTGTTGGAGCAGCTTTATCTTGGGTTGTCGGGGCAGTTTTCTTTTTTGGTGCTTTAGTGCACCCTCGGTAGGTGGCGCGATGTTGCCCTTTACAATTGGCGCAGAACGGGAGGCAGTCTTTTTTGTCCTTGGTCGGACAGGCAGCGGTGGCGTGATTTTTGCCGCAGAAGGCGCAAGTGAAGGTGGCACGGCAGTAGTTCGCCGTGTGGAAAAATTTGAGGCAGCGAAGGCATTGCGGAATTTCGGTAGACTTCCGCTTGGCCTCGACTTTGACGCTCAAGCCGCCGATCGAGCTGATGTCAAATATCGCTTTGGCCTCTAGAGAGGAAGCGTCGAGGTGAACAGTGATAAGGGGCCAAACCCTGTCACCCTTTGACATGCGGTGAACATGACGAACGGAGGGAACCTTTGTTTGGAGTTCGACGAGGATCTCTTTCTCGGTGAGATCCTCGTTAACGCCGCGAAAGACTACAACCAGCTCACGGTCTTGGTGCAACTGGTGGGTCGAGTATTCCAGTTTTTTCTCATCGAGATGCTTGGTAATACGCCGGAAGCTTTCTACCGATTGGGGGTAGACCCTTACACCGTTGGAGGTGTTTACGGCACGGCGAATCGGAACGTCGTGGGAGGCGAAAGCCTTGCGGATTTTGGGCCAGCATGTGCTTTTGCCAAGTAAGATTGGTGGCGGACATTTTTCCTTCTTTACGTCGGATGATGATGTAGAATCGTCGCTGTCTGAGTCAGCGGACAGCTCGCTAAATATGTTGGGCGATTTACAGGATAGGGCAGGAGGGGGGCTGTCATCCATCTGGCAGTCGGAATCGCTAGATAATTGGGCTGTGTTAGAGGTCTTACGCCTCTTCTTTTTACGACGGCTCTGAGCCGACTGGCGGGAGGTATCGGATGTCGAGGTGGAATCACGCACGTGGGGGATTTCCCCCTTGCCGTGAGTTGAGAGGTCGACCTGCCTACTCTCCAGGAATTCGATTTTAGATTTCAGTTGCAGGACAATAGCCCACAACTGTTCGGTTGTCATACCCTCGGGAGGTGGCGGTATTCCCTCGGGACCCATCGCTTGAAAAAAAAAAAAAAAAAAAAAAAAAAAAAAAACCACACGATACACGTAAAAAGCGTTTGTACTGCGGTGAGTTTGTGAACACGGTTTATACACGTAAAAACGTTTGTATTGCGGTGGATTTATGAACACACACGGCGGACAGACGAACGAACGAACGAACAGACGTACGAACAGACGAACGAAAGAGCTACAAGTTTGCTGCCGGCGCAGAAGACACGTATAACGACGAACGCACGCGCGCCCGCGAGGGCGGTACGACGCGGTGTCAACGGCGGGTGTAACGCAGAGCTACAGTGGGAGTTCGTAAATCACGGCGGACAACGTATCCGAAAGAAAAAACGACTCGGCTGCGTGGCCCTGGTGTTGGGCGCACTTGCCTCGTAGTCGTGTGCGAGATTAATTTGTTGTGATGGTGAAAAAACAGTTAAGCGCTTGAGAAACAAGAAGTTGTAAACAACTGGTGCTTCGGAGGCGTATGCGTAGTCGCAGAGGTATGGGGTGATCAAATCACGATTTTCTTGGATCGCCCCTCGATATATATATGATTCTCGTTCTGAATCCGTCCCTCCGGTTGGTCGCCACTCCCACGTTCTGACGACCAAGAACCGCACTCCTTTTACCTTTTCACTCCGTCTTATTTATGTGTTTCTTCCATGTTTCTTCCGCTCCTTTATGTGGGCAGGATACTCCTCGTATCCTGCCGTCGTCAATATGCCCAGTCACAGATTATTATTACTACTTCAGTTAATTGAATATGTGTGAATAATGTAAACCAAACAAATACAAATTTGTATTAAATAATAATGTAATTAATGATTTTTTTTTTTTAGTCGAGTTATTATTTTAAACAGACAATAGATACATATACAACTTAATCAAATCTTACCTGATGAATCGTGTTCAGATAATTTTTTTATGTTGATCCTCAGTCATATGAGGAGCAGTGGTGGTCAAACGGTTTTAGGGGGGTGATGAAGGGATATATCTCCCCATGGCCATTTTGTTATTATGTATTAGCTTTAACTGTATGCTGTTTATTACGTATTTATTAATAACAATAAGAAATTATATTATTAAATAAAAAAATGCCTGTGTTTGCCTCTGCCATAGATCAATTATTGGATAAATTGGCAAAAAATAAAATAATAATAGGTTTAATAATTTGATAATAATAAAATTATTTAATATAGAGAACATATATCCTTAAATTATAACTTGTTTTCAATGATCAAAGTTAATGTTGAAAAATCAGCGTTATCCCCCCCACCATAATGACTAAATTATTTGACCTCTACTTACGAGGAAGATATAAAATAGATTAATTAAAAGCAAGTATACAGTGTACAGTATTCCGATATATTCATCTTAACATATAAATGTAGGGTCCATACGGCTCTTACGAGAAGACATAGTAAATTTATCTCGTGATCCTGTCAACTAATTTATTTAAACGATCCCGAAGCACACAGACTGATTCCTAGTCACGAATAAAAAATTCGACCGAGAAGCAGACAATATTTAAAATGGTTAATTTATATGTAATTTCATTGTATTAGAATATTGACTCGTACTGAAAAGATTGTAAACAAAAATAATTATTGTTCAAATAATTTGTATGTGTTATTTATCGAAAACCGTTGTATAAAAAAATTGCACTAATCGATTAAAACGAAAATAAAATATTCAAGAAAACAATATTCAGCATAACACAAATTTTATTTAAAAACAATTAAAGATAACAATATTAATTTTCTAACTATATTAATCGAAATAATATTTCAAATCAGGAAGAGGTTTTAAACAATTCACTAAACATTTTAATTTTATAAACCAATATCGATCATAACATGGTAAATTTTATACGTATTCTCAATTATAAATAAGTTCACAATTATTTTTATTGAATTTAATGCTGTTAGATTTTTGTCGTAAAATTGTTTTGATTTGGTTTAAGAATGGTATAACAATAATTGTTTGTACAATTCAAAAATCGTATAAAAAAGAACATTGTTATTCTACAGAATACAAACAAGAAAAGTAATTAGACATTTTTCCGTCAAGTAGTTGAACGGAGATATTTATGGTGTATAATATCGGTGAATTTAAAGTTAAACTTGACGGCATTTATTTAATTTTAAGTAAATAAGCCAATTGAAATTGTATATCGAGTCGTGTATGATATTTGGAAGAATGTTAATAATTAATGACGATGAATAACAATTTTTTGGAAATAAAATTGTACACATCATAGGACAACAACGTGCGTCGTACCAAATCGATTAATCGTCAAGAACGTAATACGTAAATGATCCATGCGAATTATATTTGTCGAGTCGTATAGTACTTGTTGGTACTTCGTTAAGCTTCGTTGCGATTTCAGTAGATTTTTATTGATGCCGCGATGTTCGGAATTTAACAGGTAAACGTCTATTGTTCTTCCCGAATGTCTACAAACCCATTTCTCTAAAGAAACGAAATCAGTTAATTACAATATGAATGCGTATAAATATTCGATCAATCATTACATCAATTGATTTTCAATGATGATTATTTTATCATACGTCATTATGTTTGGTATTGGCTTTCTATGGACAAATCTAAAACGAACATTAAAGGTTTTTTAATCTGTGTTTGATACACATCTTGTATAGTACAGTGGTCGTTAAAAAACATCGAATACATGTTTTCCACAGATAATTGTTTCTCGGACACTACTACTATAAATACAATATTTTCTCTAAGGCGTGAATGAGGGGGTGGGGGTGTTACTAGTAATTTATTATTGGAATATAAAATCAAAGGATATGATATACAAGTTCAAGTGTCTTTTGATATAAATATTATAGCAAAAAAGTTTAGATTCGTTTTTTTCATTTCACAATATAATATATAATCATTTTTATAAAAATCACGCATAATACCAAATCGTGAACTGCCACCCAAGTCGTGTGCTCATATCGCCTACCACTTGGGCCGGGCCTGACAATGTTTAACAACAATATCCGAACACTTTACAATAAACCACTATACTCATGCACACTCATACGCATTGATAGAGTTAGTTAATATGTTTTAATTACAAGTTTTCGTGTTCGTGAAAAACTCTGAATATGGACATTTTGTGAGAGCACGTTCCTCTATTATTTCCGATTGAAGTCTGTAATGTTCCAATTCATTGCCGTTCGACATGAAAAGCACGCGAATTAAGCATATATATATTTTTTTTTAAAAAGACAATTAAAAAAATTATTACCGATAACGCACGATCCCTTTTTAAAAATTTTTTCGGGGTTTCATATCCATCTTCAACGCACTCGGGTAGTCGTCTTTTGCGGTTCGCAGTAACGGAGGTGGCCTCTTCGCCACCGGCGGGGACCTGCTCAGCGTCCCCGCAGACAGTATCGTTACCAGCCCCGTGGCTGGCGGTAGAAGCCTGTCCCGACGCTCCTACGCTTTTGACGCTTGCCGGTGATGACGACACCCGGGGCGAGCGCCGTCCCCCGACCGCCGGCTCTGGAGTATCCGAAGCTCCTGTAGCAGTAACATCGTTTCTGTTTTCTGTTGTACTATTCATTGTTTGTGTTTTGGGTTGGCTGGGCCGTCTTGGCAGGGATCAGCCTAATCCCCGTCGCAGGTTTTCCATTCAGGTCGTCCGTGATCATCCGGGACACCGGGGGTTGATCACTCCCCCGGCGGTGCACTTGTCCGCGACCGCTTATTCGTCCGATACCGGCGTGAGTGGCGGTATGGCTTATATCACGGCTACCCTGCATATCTGCAGGGCGTTCCCCTATCCGCAACCCGGGGACGCGCCCGATGGCATGTGCGTGCACACGGGAAGTTGGGAGCTAGCTAGCCACCGTCTTAAACCTTTCGCCAGAGTTCCTCTACTGCGTATGATTTGCCGACGAACGTAACGGGAACGTAGTAATATCCATTTCTCCTTAAAAAAAAAAGAAGTTTTATAAATTGAAAACAATACAAAAAAATTATTTTCAATGAAAATGGGAAACAAGTAGATTATAATTAATAATGATGAATTTTTATTGTAACACGAGTATATTAATAAAATAAACACTAAAAACACTAAATAACATTATTGAATTTCGCATTAAATTAAATTTAATCACACATAACAATGTTAAATCGACTTTTATTAATTTTGAAATTCGTGAAGGAGAATAGTATATCAAAAATAGTAAAGTTGGTTTTATTAAGAGCTGAAAAAAAATTTAAAAAAAATTAATTAAAGTAAACCAAACGCGTAATAAAACAACTTTTGACCGACCATTTTAAAATATTTTTTACATCTATCAATAACATTAAAAAATACGACTGTTAACAAATTAATGATATAAAAAACATATTATAGAAGTTGTATTAAATTTTCAATAAAAAAATTAAAATAATAATAAATAAGTAAAAATAAAAATATTAGAATTGTGTTAAATAACTTACAGTATAGAATTTAGTCGAATCATTTTAACAGAGCAACGAGATTTTCGTTATCAACTATTGTGTCGACTGTTGACTGATTCCACTAGATTTTACAAAAACGTTATTAGCATACTATATAAACATAAAATATATTTTATTAAATTTGTTATTTGACGTTCGGCGTTCGTTGATTGAATGAAAGAAATATAATTCAATTTTTGTACATTTGAACGGTTGTCATGATAAAATTCGTGTCTTTTGTTATGAGTAGCCAGCAACTTTCACCGTTCAGTATCACGTAACTAAGTACACCATTACATTTAGTGAACAAGAATGTTATGTTTGATTTTCAAATTTGTGGGTTCGTGCAATTATAATGGAGCTGTCAATGTCAAAATGTTTGAATAAAAATGTATGCCATGTTTAATATTAAAATAAACTTCATTATTTATTATTAACTATTATTATTACTATTAACAGCTAGTCAAGCCGCTCTGCCAAACTAAGATGGGCTCCTTGAGGTCACATTCGCAGTCTTAACCCAACGGACAGTGCTCTTGTATTGTACGATTTGACGACCTATCACTAAAGTAATGGAGCCGCTGAGGTCGTGGATTTCGTTCGAGTTAGATATTGTGCAGATATATTACAATTGTATTTAAATTTTTTATAATAATTTAAATGTGAAAAATATAATACAACGTTCTATTTGAAAATCGATTTTGAACAAAGCTAGAAATTTATTAAATTAAAAGAATATTTAGAAGTAATTATTAATATTATATCATAATATTTAATATTTAATGACCTGAAGTATTGTAATTTTAATTATAGTACGACCATAGCTTAGACTATTATATAAATAACACCTAAAATTGATAAATTTTATTTTAAACGAAAATTTAAACGCTTATAATATTATTATGTTTATATGAGGTTTTATGGATTTTTATGAATTTCGAAATTTATATTAGAAATAATAATTATAAATATAATAATTAATTTAATTTAACTTTTAAGATAAATGGTAAAATTGAAAATTGTGACTTATTTTCAAGAAAAGTAAGCGTAACAAATGTTTATTACATTTTCAATAATACGGCATATAATTTAAAAAATTGGAATTTTACATTTTAAATTTGCCCAAAAATTTAACATTTAAAAAATAAAGTCTATTGATTTTTTAATTTTTCATGTTGTTTTTATATTATATATTATACATTTTAATTTTATTATTATTATCATTATTATATTATAATTAGACACTTTGGAAATTATATATTTATATATAAATAATATGGTAATAAAAATAAAAGAAAAAACAAATAAAGATTAAAATGGATATGCAAGAAAAAAAAATAAAAAATTAAAAAATAAAGAAATAAAAAGAAAAGATATAAAAGAATTAACGAATAGAAATAAACTAAAAATTATAAGTTTATACTCACAAATAAATATATATATATTATATATATACATACAAATATCCAAATAAACATAAATATATGTATACTTAAACATACAAAAGCCAATGATTATTATTATTATTCTTATGTTGGTTAAAGAAAAAAATTAAAATATAAAAGTGTTTGTATATGTGTGTTTATTACTTCCGTTTTCGACAAAATGTTATCATCAAGTTAATACAAATAAAAAACAACTGAAGAATAAATTAAAAGTAAAGTAAATAAGAAAAAATTCATAAAGACATTAGACAGATTTTACATAGAGAATATTATGAATATTACAATAAAAAGACATAGTCAGGTGAAATGAAAAAAAACTATATAATAAAAATATATCAAATAGCAAAGAATTTGTGTATATATTAAAAGCAACTATGGTGTGATATTAATATTATCCAATATATATTGATATAGAATGTAATTTTTAAAATCTGTTTGTATATTTAAGATGTTTTTAAATTTATTGTTTAATTTCTTTATAAATATGTAATTCTTCTAAAACGGAATGAATATAAATATTATGTCGTACATTTAAAATTTCTAAGTCATTATGTATATTAAAAGTAATAAGATGATTATTTTCTAAAACATGTTTAGCAAAATTTGAATTTGGATTAATTTTTTTAAATTAGAATCAATTTCTTAAATATAAACCATTTGCACTAATAAATATACAATATTCTTTTACAAAACTCACCAAAAATATTTGATAGGCACATCACTTCTCGTATGTACCTATTAAATTGTTATATTTTATTTTGAAAATAGTGTTGAAAAGATTGTCTCACATTGTTGATTAATTCAGTTAGATTTCTCTGAAACATTATTGATGAGCCTACTTACTGTGTATAAATTTAATATAATTAAGTAACTTCTTCAACGTTTGGCGTCTGGTGATTGAATGGAAGAAATTAATTACTGTATTTATTTAAATTATTATTATTTGTATAATTAAAACTGTTGTCACGGAAAATGAGAATTTATTGGTTTCTATGTGTAGCCAGCTAAAAAGCTTTGGTGTAAATAAATAATATTCATCACTCAGATGACGAAATTAATTATATTATTATATAAAGTGTACAAGATATTTATATTTATTTTTCAAGATTTAGTTTTTGAATTTAAATAATTAATTAGACATTATAAATTTAAAACTAATTGATGAAATAAACCCAATTATTATTTTAAAATTTTTGTTACTATTATCGTTAATTATTATTAGATAATATAGTAGTAAAAATAAAAGAAAAAATAAATAACTAGTAAAAAGGATATGAAAATAAAAAAAAATTTTAATTTAAAAAATGTGCCACATAAGCGACGATGAGAGGTGATGATGAAAAACTACGTCTAGTTGAAAAGAAAGTTCTCAGGAAAGTTTATGGACCTATATTCAACAATACAAAACAAAAATGGGAAATGAGATCCAACGCCTAACTATACCAACTTTACAAAAGAGAAGATATAGTCCAATTCATCAGTGGAACAAGAATAGAATGGGCAGGCCATGTATGGCAGACCGATGTTCCGATGCGGAAGTATGTTGAAAGGAGCAAAGATATATTTGGTGAAGGGAAAGAGACCAAGGGGGAAACCACGGAAAAGATGAAAGGATAGCAACAAGGAAATATTAGAAGAAATAGAAGTGGACTGGGAGTAGGCGTATGATAGAGAACGATGGAAGGAAAAATTTTGGCGGTTAAGAGTCTAAATGGCTTGTAAAGCTTAAAAAAAAATTATAAAGGTGGAGACACAATTTACACTCTGCATATGGCACTTTTACTGAATATAGTTACTACGGAGTATTATACTCAGGTTTACTTATATACTTCAACAGTAATTATTTAACGTTAAGTATACTCTATGATCATTGCAACCTGTTGAATAACATTGTATCAATCATATTGATGTGACGTACATACGAAGTCACTATTTTCAATAATATAACACACAAACACACACACGTATAAATTAATTAATTAATTATTTATTTATTTATACGTTTTTATGAATAAAAATGTATGTTACACGCGTATATGAAAATATTATTTAGATAAGAAATCGTATATCGAAATAATTAAACCCGTGAGATATGATAATAAGTATCATCAACAACGCGAAAATCAATGATAAATACCTGTTGACTGGTTACTATTGATGTAGATATATAGTCAAAGCCACATTTAACATGAGATAAGGAAGAGCGGGCAATTTCAAAATTTTTTGGACTGTGAAACGTTAAGCGACGCGGGGAAAAAAAAGCAGGAAAAAAAGCAAAACTGTGTAAAAATCATAAAAAGTGAGATGTTCCTATGATGACCATTACGATGAAAATTTTGTATATTAATACGATGTTTTTCATTAATAATGAAAGTGAGAGATATCATTTAGGTATATTGCACTGTCGTCGTGTTAGATTACGCGATCTTAAATATTTTAATTACATTAGTTCGTTGTTTGCGATTTATATTTATACTATGAATACTAGAAATCTAGTTTGAGTTTTGAATTTTATAAGAGTTGTGCAATACCATGTAATTAATTCTAATCGTTAATCGTTAATACCGATTATATGATTAATGTCGTTTTAACAAAATTATTTTTTTGTTTATATTTATTATTTTAGATATAATAAACATTTGTAAACAGTTTTTTTTATGCAAAAATTATAGAGTGGGTCGTGTAGAAATGAACGTTGAATGAAGAAGAGGAAAATGAAGACTGAAGAATAGGTGGATGGATTCAATTAAGTGTGATATTAGAACTACTGGTGTGTACGTAGTTGATGTGGGAGATCGTGTCAAGTGAAGGTTTAGGACACAGATGGACGATCACAAATAGCTGAGGTATAGGCGAACGAGAATAAGAAGAAAATAAAGAATGTAGATTCATCCTTTATAATGATGATTATAGGGCTTTATTTATTTATTTATAGATTATATACTTTAGTATATGTCGTTTAACACAGCACTGTATACAGCAAAACAGCTATTTAAACAATATTGCATATACGCAGATAAACGTAATCAAAATACAGTGTGAAACAATTATTTATTATTACACATTTATTATCTGTATACATTACACATGGTTACGAGTATATTAAACGATAAGTAACAATAATAATTAAAGGTTTCCGTTGGTAAATGCATCTATTGACCAACGTATAGTGATATATACAAATAATAAAACTGCTGTTAAAATATTATTGGCATATTCGAAGATACGCGTATAACTATTATGCTGTATATTATTGTTTTTCATTATTATTTATAATTAATTAAAAAAAGACGATTTCATAACGAGCATACCACGATATTTATACACAGTCTGAGTACTATATCTACTATATCTGACAATGAAATTATCATCAATATATATATTTCACACGTCCCGTTACAAAATTATAGTGTACCTTGTAACACGATATTTGTTTTCATATATTTCTTTGCTCTCAATAATTAATATAATTTCTTTCTAAATATTTTTGAAAAATCACAAATACTTGCAAATTCACGACGAACTTATCGTGAATGTCGTATCAATTATTAAGGGAGTGGTGTGATGTAGTTGAAACTTAATGTACGGCTAGAGCTTATAAATGTAAATAATGGCTTTGCAAATCGCTTATATTAGCGTATAATTTTGAAAAACAAATAAATGCAGGCTACCGGTTTAATAAATACTTATAATGCGATTATTTAATACTATTTAATATATTATTATTACCTGTTCCAATATATTATCCATCTTGTTTATTGTTGTACTTGTATATATGTAAACGAATTTGTATAAACAATAAAGGTAAAAAAGTATTATCGACGTTCCCTCTTTATTGTTTACGGTCTACTGGTAACGAAGCAATGAACTCAATAAATAATGTAGCATGAGATGAAATAAATAAATAGCAACTATACTGTCTATACGGCCAACATGTATATATATATATATTTTATATTCAGAATAAAATTTCATAATGTATACTCCAATAGCACAATTACGGGAGGATGGGAGTCCTTTGGTCCAGACCTCCTTGAGTATTTATAAAGTGGAAAATTTTAACTAAACAGTGTCTGTAAATTATAACGAGCACTTTAAACGACCGCGCGGCAAACTCAAAATTATTGAGAAACAAATTTTATTTTTACTTGTCCATCAAAAGTACCAGTTGTCGACCATACAATGGACATCCAAATCTACACTCCCCCCCTCCCCCCATCACATATTGTTGTCTTCGGAAATGTCAGAAACGAATTTTCTGATCTTTAAACGAGAATTCTCTATTTAAAGTATTGGATTTTAACACACCAACAAATCAGGAAAAACATTACACCGTTTATTCGTGATAATTGTTTTAATAAAAATACTTTTAATCGTTCGCCGTGCGTGAACATATAAAACCTTTAATGGATTAAATTGTGATTTCCACCATTTTCCGAAACTGCGGGACGGACGGGTATTTAACTTTTTTGTTTTTTACCGGGGAAAAAGTGGGTATAACGTGGTGTATTGAAACTACCACACGTCGCAGAAATTAATCCTTTTGAAAGGTCATAAGAAGTATTATCGTAAATTCCGATATCAACAAAATTATAAAGGCACGTACTCCATGCACATGAAAATCTCAGTAGCGGAAATCGGTGTGTATCGGGTACTTCGATATTTTCCTTGAATAGCATAAATATTTTGCATGATCTATGTATTTAGAATGAGTGTGGTTTTTGCAAGGTCGATAATAAGGGAGTACTAGGGAGTTATGATATTCCCTTAAACTAGGTGATTAGAATTCTGAGTCAGCAATTTAGCAATGAAATTACCAACACATTTTTTGAAGTCGGTAATTTTATTATTTGGAGTCGACTAATATTTTACTTTGAGTCGGCGAATTTTTAATCATATCACCTCCCCTATCTTCGTTGATTTTTGGGTCGTTGTAATCAATTTGGTCACGTTAAATGGCGGTATAATAGCGCGTTTTACCGCTATTTTAAGCGACACATGATTGGAACAATATTAAATTGTATACACATGCGGTCGAGAAATCGTATACAACACAATAACTTTACAAAAATGAAGGTGATTATATATGGCAAGGGCAGTATGAATTATTTTTTTTTAAAAAACCTATAACTGTTTTTTCATTTAGGTACATGAATATTTTTTTTACATTTGTATTATTATTATTTGCTCTTCCCGTGCAATTCATTGCCTATAAAAAATACCACCACTTATATGATTAAAATTTGGTTCAATTTGTTATTTAATACCTATTATGTGTTTTATGATGTTCATAACTTTAAAAAAAAGATTTAAGTTTAACTTTAAATTTTTATTTTATTTTCAACACATTAATCATAACGTTACACATATATTTGTACAAAGGGCTAAGACTCTGCTTGTAATTGGCATATATCTATTTACTCAAGTTGTTGTTATATTTGTTTTCGAAAAATACCAGTAAGTAAAATAATTTGTACTTCACACTAAACCTTCTCTGTATACTAAGTTATATCTTTTCCAGTATCAAAATGTATTGGTTATCATGAGAACCCACTCGAGATAAGCCAACATAATTATTCTTATGAGAAAAGCACTCCTTCCTCAAGTCAATATCCACCAGCGAGAATGTTTAACCCTGAGACTTACTTATTGTGGAGCCAAATGAAACATTCACCGGAATCTGCAAGCGTCTAAAATATATAGATAAGTCCGTCGGTATCGTCGGAATTATATTTTAAAATATATATAAAATTATATTTTGAATAATTTCTCGACAATTAAACAATTTAAAAATAGATCAATTGTTTGAAAATAGTATGTTTCAAATAAAAACATTCATAGTTTTTAGATTGTTTGGAAAAGTGACATCTGCGTCATGATGAGTATATTTATGTATAATATAAACAGATATGTATTTATATCGATTAAATTTAAGTACAAAAAATATTAAAAATAAGTAACCAACTTCAAATAGAAAATATATAAAATATATAATTTTATTTTTTAAACTATAATCACAATAATGATTGATGCATGTTTTTTGTTTTGGTTTTTATTTTAATAATGTAAAAATTATCCGTAATCGACGACCAAGCGCGGCACTACGAATAGGCAATTCTCCTACGAGTGCGCACGGTGGATCCATTGTAGGCGTATACGCATTGACAGTAGCAGCATATTACGTCATCGAGCCATCAAATAAATATCATTATATTCAATTTTCTCGTTAACTACTGAGGGATGTTCGCGCTTTAATCGTTTTTGCTAAGCCTAAATGAACTATAATTGAAAAATTTTGTCGATTACCATTTTCCGATCTTCATACAAACTAATTTTATTTGTATAAAATTGAAAACGAGTTAAATTGAAAGATATCAACATCATTGTCCGGTAATATACGTACAATGATAATGTCAAAAATATTCGAGACAAACTTGATATTTTAATGAAATGTATTTAAAGAAATGTGCATACGACAAGTTCCTTTTGTTTTACAGTACGACACGAAAAAAGTAATTGTTAAAAAAAAAATATATTGATATAATGACTTACGTCTAAAAACCCGTTTGTTAAAATGGAAAATTCTGTAATCAGTAGTGGAAATTTAACCCGTTTTTTACTATAAAAAAACATTGAATTGTCATTGGGTTAAGTGTGGATGGATTGACAATATCTTCGTCAGATAACATGATTATAACGACAGTTCAAAAACAAGAAATCGAATGCGTTTTTGGCAATATCCCAGTACATTATAAATATTATTTACTACACGTTCACTTCACTCAAAACTAATTTTTAAAAATGTTTTAAGTCGTCGCTTTACTATAGATAATTGATCACATAGTAATATCGATTATACGTTTTGATTTATAACTACTAAAAGTATTATTGTTATCAATGGCTATGTTTAATATAATATATAGTATTATAGATTATTATAGATTATTCGTGTGACCGTCTCGTGATGAATTTCGTTCTGCGGTCTTCACCACAGCAATTATCTTAAAGATAAAAACAACAAACAGATGGACAATGTCTACGTCACGCGTCATACACGTGAAATATCCAAGTTCACGTGAGATAGACAAATTCACATAAAATTCGAGTTTAGGTATTTTTTTCCTAAATGTGTTACTACGACGCATCACGTGGGTCGGGTTTCTCCTACGACGTGCATGACGTCATATTTTTCTCATACCTAAACAACAACTGTGTAACGTCAAGTACACCAAATTACTGATACCTGCTGCAAAGTCGTATATGTTTCATTACTATTTACGTATACGAGATATTGCATGAGATCAAAACGATAGGTTAGTTTAGGAAAGAAGGAAAAGAAAAAAGAACCGCCACGACTATAGATAAAATAATAAACTGCTGTGTAGAATAAAAAAGCAAATTTTCGATCTATATAAGACTGTAGTTTCCAACATTTTATGAGCGTGACCTTAAAATTTTAAATTAAATTTTTATTATCAACTTGCTTGTTCTAACAGACTTGTTACAATATTATAAAAATTAATTTACTATAAAAATTTAATAAAAAGGAATATATTTAATAACTTGTCTACAGCGATTAGGTTTGACCGTCGTGACATTCCAGGAAAAATATGAATAAAAATAAAAATTACGTCATATATACCAAATTTTAATAATATTTTCTTTCTTTTTTTTCACTGAATTATAAATTTGAAATATAGGTGCGTTAAGTTGGCCCCCCCACCCTAAATTTTTTAAACTTTTTCTTAACCAAATATTTGCGCACACCTAGCGCAACCTAGCGCAACCACTATTATACCTAGCGCAGGCTTGGTTAAGCTAGTACAGCTATTTTAAATCGGGGGGCCAACTTAACGCTAGCCCCCCCATATTGGAAAACCAATTTTTTTTTAACGAGATCCCATCAAGGACACCTAGCGCAACCTAGCGCACCCATTTTTACACCTAGCGCAGTCTTGGTTTGGCTAGCACAGTCAATTCAAATTTGGGGGGCTGCCCCCCCCATATTGGAAAACATATTTTTTTTTAACCAGATCCCATCAAGGACACCTAGCGCAACCTAGCGCACCCATTTTTACACCTAGCGCAGTCTTGGTTTGGCTAGCACAGTCAATCCAAATTTGGGAGGGCAGCCCCCCCATATTGGAAAATCAAATTTTTAACTTTTTTTAATTTTGTTGTGTTTTACTTGTACTTTGTTCTTGGTTTTTCTTCTTCAATTCAACTCCATTAACATGTTTTTTACGCGAAATATGCTGCTCGATGGTAAATTTTTTGTCAGCTGCCACTTTAACCTCGCAAATTTTGCAAAATAATACAATGCCATCGGATGAAAAAACTTCTTTGCCAAAATGATTTACAAACGAATTCAATCGAGTGTTATCCGAAACTTTGTATTTTTAAATGAATTATATTAAATATGTAAATCGAAAAGTTGGTCACAGCAGTTGATAATCAATAAAATAAACACAACCGTCGTTCACATGTACAATGCCACTATGCCGTAAAATGACTATCACACCGCTGCGTCTTGTGTGTATCAGTAAAATTATCTCGCAATGTGAAGAAGATGCGTGTGTGTGTTTAGCGGTTAATCTATTCTCGGTAAAACTGTTAAATAGAAATTTAAACGTAGGGGAAAATATCAAAATAATGCACGTGTGTACAGACTACAGGGCCTAAATTAAATTTAAATTTATCTCAGATAAGAAATAATGTCAGTAATACAAAATAATTACAAAAACAAATCGGTATTTTTAGAAAAATAATTGAAGAATTGGGCTGTACAATACGTTAGTTTTTTCAAATATTTAGTTTTGTCAAAATAATATAAAAAATACAAATATATCAACAAAAATGCAAAAAATGCACCAAAATCAGTAAAAAATGACCGTATAACCAAAAATTACCGAAAAATGCAAAAAATGCAAAATAAAAATGGTTCCATTGAATTTTATAAACCATAAGTCACATTTCTGTAAAAACAAGCCTCGTATAAACTTATTAGAAAAAAAGATGCAAATGCATCAAGTTCCGGGCCCTAATTATAACTAATTTATTAGACAAAATTATATACTTCCTATGAACTATACTATGTACTTTGTACGTAGTTAATACAACTACTAGTTTTAGTACTTTAGTTTGGACAACATACTGTTGTATGTTAAAAATATGTAAAACTTATTTATCATAAAATCAAATGTATGGTTATACATTATAATGTATAATAATATTCGTCATAATGCTTGAAATAAAATAAAATATTATACAAATTACTACCATTTTTTTTAATGTAATAATAATTGTACGTATTTGTAACTCACAAAAATTTAATTTAAAAATAGAATTTGATTACTGTTTATTGGATGTATAATTTCCTTAAGTTACGATTTCATGATATTGTGTTTATCCAAAATAGATACAATATCATGATACTTTGATGATATTTTTTTACAGTACTGAAATTAACATAAATACCTAGAATGACAATAGACACATGAATATAAATAAAAATATTCAGCAAAATTAAAGCTCTGAATATTTCATTGTCATAACTCCACACACCTGAATTTCATACGTGTTTTCTTTATAATTGTATATAATTTCAGCAATGTTCAAAGTTATCAAAGTTATGCTATGCGCGTGACAATGCCACCCTCAATATTGAGATAAGGAAATTTGAATAAAGTTGTCACTTGTAGTTGTCGATAAGAAACTATAAATGACATATCCGTTCACAAATTTTTTGAAAAAAATTTTTTAAAGATGGAGTTAAAGCAAAAACGTATAATTATCGATGAAATATTTTATCCAAATGCATAGAAATGGAAAAAATTGCGCAAGAATTGTATACAATAAATTGTATAAGTACAATTTCTGAAATGTACAAAAATATTTGGAGTCAATATTTTAAATCTGGAACAGAAATTTTTCAATGTAAATACCGAATATGTTAAATAAAAAAAATATCAATAAACAATTCTATATCTGTACTATAACTATCTGTTGTAATATAAATTACTACTTTAAAATTTTAGGTATTGATCATGCACATAAACTTCAAGAAAATAATTTATTTTATGTTGAAGTAGAATTAAACTCTATTAAGGATATAGAAGAAAGTTTACTACAAAAAATATGTAAGACATCACAAATAAAATGTAGGTATCGTAATGACAATACGAGTAGATTGTGTTTGTCGGATACGCAAAAAAATGTGACTTTAGGTGAATTAATTTTTGTCGAGTTTCTAGTACCAAATAACAAAACAACTATAATTTCAAGCAATTTAATTGATATTCCTAATAAACTAAAATTAAAAAACATTGTATATTTATTAAGAGGAGCTGTGGCATACATAAATAGTGGAAGTATAACCGGACACTTTGTAGCATTTTGTAGACGTCATAATGGCAAATGGGAGTCTTACAACGACCTCGAGGACAGTAAAAGTCTATGCACTGCTAACAAAATGGTGAATTTGTGTGCTGTGATATATTCTAAAGAATAATACAAATTTATCATTACAGGCTTAAATAATAATTTATAAAATAATATATACAAATACTAGAAATAATAATTATATACATATGTATATATATATATATAATTTCAATTTGTAAAATAATCTTATTATAATTTACTTATGTTTTAGTTGTTAAATAATAATTATTATTAATTATATTAATTAGTATCATTTTTTTATATTTTGTATAACTTTAATTTTATTTACTTATTATATTCATATATTATATGTGGTTAATAAATAATAGCTAACTTTCGGCAATTCATTATTTTGTATAGTAAAAATTGATTAAATAAAATCGTATTTTTAAGTTTATAAGTTATTGTCATCCCATAATCGATTATTCACAATAATTATTGCTTCATATCGAATTTTCTAAAATAAAGTGAATTGAAGATCACATATTATAACATAAAATATAACACTCGATAGGTACCTTTTTAAGAATAAATAAGTAATCACTAATATTTTAGTTTACCTAAAAAACTACTGGTAATATTTAATGAATCAATTGATACGTAGATACTGCTCAAATTGTCGTGAACATTTACGCAGAGTTATGCACGTACGCAATATATATATTATTCATATTACAGTTTTTAATATTATAATGTGGTATACTTAAATTTTTTATATTAAAATTATTTTATTGTTGAATTTATTTTATAATTGAAGAATGAGACGGCGCGGTGTACAAATCGGCGTTCGCGACACGACTGAAACCGAGTGTAGATAATGACACGAAATAACGGTCCTAACTAGGATAATGTTTATTATACTATTTTTGTATAATGTATCCGATAAACTTATAGCCAATAATAATAATAATATTAATTTATAACTAATAATTCGCACCTGTCAATGCGTAATTACGCATAATGTTGGGAATATTTAAATTTTGGATTGACCTTATACCACGACTGTACTAGGTTAGGTGGGAAATATAATCCTAAAAAGAATTGTAAACATTGACTTAATTAAAAATTAATATTAAAATTAGAATGATGTACCAACTTAATTATTTTATGGTCGTTGATTAGATAATAAAGTAATGTTTTGTCAATTGTTACAATACTACAATACACAAATATATATTTTAAATTAATATTAAATACAAGTTACTAAATGTGAATTTAAAAAAAATTGTTTTGTGTAAAATGGCCTCACAAAGAGTATATAGCCCCCTCAGATTATGATCATGATCCGGCCCAGACCATGACTGTTCTAGGTTATGTTGATGAAATCCAATTAAAAAAAGTTAAAAATTTGATTTTCCAATATGGGGGGGCTGCCCTCCCAAATTTGGATTGACTGTGCTAGCCAAACCAAGACTGCGCTAGGTGTAAAAATGGGTGCGCTAGGTTGCGCTAGGTGTCCTTGATGGGATCTCGTTAAAAAAAAATTTGTTTTCCAATATGGGGGGGCTGCCCCCCCAAATTTGGATTGACTGTGCTAGCCAAACCAAGACTGCGCTAGGTGTAAAAATGGGTGCGCTAGGTTGCGCTAGGTGTCCTTGATGGGATCTGGTTAAAAAAAAATATGTTTTCCAATATGGGGGGGCAGCCCCCCCAAATTTGAATTGACTGTGCTAGCCAAACCAAGACTGCGCTAGGTGTAAAAATGGGTGCGCTAGGTTGCGCTAGGTGTCCTTGATGGGATCTCGTTAAAAAAAAATTGGTTTTCCAATATGGGGGGGCTAGCGTTAAGTTGGCCCCCCGATTTAAAATAGCTGTACTAGCTTAACCAAGCCTGCGCTAGGTATAATAGTGGTTGCGCTAGGTTGCGCTAGGTGTGCGCAAATATTTGGTTAAGAAAAAGTTTAAAAAATTTAGGGTGGGGGGCCAACTTAACGCACCTGTCAATATGATTGTTATTAAAGGTACACAAAATATTAAAGTTTAATCAATCGCCTTGGTTAGCCAGTTATATAGAATTAAATACAAAAATGCGAAAAATGGCTACGAATGATTTTCAAAAAAATTTCTTTAAACTGATGATTAATAGTGTTTTTGGTATTACTTTTATTTATTTATTTTAAGGTTACAAATTACTAAAATATACTGTATTTTAGGTGAAACTATGGAGAATGTTCGAAAGAGAATGAAAATGGAGCTTGTTTCAGATCAGAAAAGGTTTATAAAATTAATCAACAAACCTACTTTCAAATCTACAACGATCTATAACGAAAACCTCTGCGCGGTTCATTTAAATGTAGATCTGCATACTTTTAACAAACCAATATATGTGGGTTTATCGATTCTAGATATATCAAAAACACTAATGTATAATTTTCACTACAATGTGATGAAGAAGTATTATAATGATAAAATTCAACTCTTATACATGGATACTGGTAAATATACATGTAAATACATTATATTAATATATATACATAATTTTTTTTCTTTTTTAGATTCATTGATGTATTCAATACAAACAAAAGATTTTTACGATGATATTCTAAGAAAACCAGGTTTACTTGAACAACTAGACACATCTAATTTCCCGTATACTCATCCTTGTTTTCGAACAGAGAGAAAAAAGGTGCCTGGAACTTTTACGGATGAGACTGGTGGTAAATCTATATGGGAGCAAGTTGCTTTGCGAGCTAAATCGTATGGATTTAATCTGAGTGGTGAAGAAATTATTAAAGCGAAGGGGGTATCTAGAGAAAAAGCGAAAAATAAACTAACACTGGAAGATCATAAACGCTGTCTTTTCCAAGGTCTCGGGATAAATGAGTCTAACTTAACCTTCTCAGCGTACAGGGATATGACTTTATTTAGATCCTTTCATCACAATATAAAGACTGTATCACTAACGAAATTAGCTCTGAATCGTACAGATGACAAGCGATTCGTTTTGGAAGATCAAATTCATACATTAGCTTATGGTCATTATAAAATGGAGTAAGTTTAAATTAAAAAAATGTTTATTATAAGATATTTAACTAATGTTAAAATTGTTTTATGCATTAAAGTGAAGTGGAATCGTTGGAAGCAGAGCTACTGAAAGCCGAGGCAGTTAAATAATCGTGACTTATAAAATATATTTTTTAATATATACATACTGTATTACCGTAATTACATTTATTGATCTACACTATTGTAAGTTATAACCATTATTATACTTGATATGGTTCTTATTTACACACACACACATTTTTTTAATATAATTCATAATGTAATACTTCATTTATATGAATTTATATGTGGATATAAAAATACATTCAGTTACAAAAAAAAAAAATATATATTTGTTTTAAATATTATTTACAAACCATTTTCTTAATGCGAAAACTTTGTAAAATGTACAATGTTTCGGGTTCAAATTCATATGAAAAATACAGCATGGTAATTTATCTTCAACGCAGAGTTGATCCAGTCGTGGACACCCGAGTTCTTCAATGTTAATAACAGTTGTATATGGGATAAAATTGTTGATTATTTTCTGTTTTTGTTCTCCTTTAACGTAAATTTGTTCAAAGTTCAACGAGTTTAATATTCTATCGATTTCTTCATACTCGACATCACCGTACTCCATTGATAGGTCGTGGTAATTCTGTTCAAGCAATTTATTTGTCCTTTGACTCTTTGCGTCTTGTGTGTTGTTACGATGTTTGAAAATCCAATGCTGTGCCGACCAAGTATCAGTATCGATAACTGACATTTCTTTAATAAGGTACTTTGAGTTTGTTCCTAGAACGCATTGAATATCTAATATAGCCGAAGACATTGTTACGCACGTCTTTCTCTAAGTATAGTCAGTCTACTACTGACATAATATTTTTTTAAATATCAATACTTAATATCAGCATGTTTATTGCTTAATATTTTTACATTTTTTTTTTAATATCAATTAAAGCACCTCGTACACTTATCACATCTTTTTCAAGAGCAGAAAAAGATTTATTATTTCGTTCAATATTATTTTCAATACTATTGGTTTTTGTTTGAAGAGTAATAATATATTTTTTCAATGTTTCGATATCTGTATACACAGTCTCTAACTTATGTATTTTTTCTTCGAGGTTAATAATAAAATTTTTCTGTACATCTAATATTTGATTATTCATCATTACATGAGATTTAAGTATTCGGTGAGATTCTTGAATTTGATAAATAGTTTTATTTCCACGTTCGCTGATCGAGTTGTTGAATACGTCCATGACGTAAGGCTTCGTATACAATACTACAATTATAATTTAAGATCATTAGCTTTTATCCAACTGTTATGGGATTTATCGAAACCTAGCCACTTTACGAATATTTTGTCACCTTTTTTACGTATAATTTTTTCGACTAGATAATCGTTGGGATAATATGTTTTAGATAATTCTTCATAATAAAAACACCCCGCCACAGGTTTACCGGTATAATCTTCTAATTGGTAAGTAGTGGGCAATGTTTTATTTATTTTTGTGACTTTAAATATTTCTGAAGACCAGTTGGGTGAATAGCCTTTTGTAAATACACCTTTCTGTGTACTTATGCGGACTTTATCATTTATTTTAAATTTAATTTTTTTATTTACAATATTACGCTGTTTCAGTACAACCAATGACGGGTTTTTATCGGCTTGTATAGATGACATTCCGATGGTACTATGTTTTGAATTATTGTACTTATCTGTTAAAATTGGTAATATAGATATCCAATTATGCGAACCTCTAGTCGTAAACTCTCTAAACATTAATGATTTAAATGTGCGATTAAATCGTTCGACAATACACGCTTTCATAGTACTATAAGTCGAATATTTTTTAATGTTATATTTCATCATTAACTTGTCAAAAGTCGAATTGTAAAATTCTTTACCATTGTCGAGTTGTAACAATCTCGGTGAGCGTCTAATTAATAATTTCGATATTGCATTGGCGACTTCTGTTCCTGTTTTTGATTTAAGTGGTATAGTCAACGCGAATTTTGTAAAACAATCGATTACACATAGTATGTACTTGAACCCTTTATTTTGTTTTGAATACGGTATCATTTCAACCAAGTCGGCTTGCCATAAATCGTTTTTTCCATACACATTGACTTTTCGTCTTATATAATTTTTTCTCGACGGTTTATGCAGTTCAAACGCGATTTCGCGTTTAGACATTTGGTATTCGTTTTATTAAGCCCACTTCCAGTAGTTCTTCGAAAATCGATAAAATTTCGTTGGATACACCAGTATTACCCGCAGCTTGTGATGACAATAAAAGTCGTAATCTATCAACTA
>CM032339.1:70562796-70595069 GCA_019022885.1 Schlechtendalia chinensis
ATATATTATTCATAAAAGAAGGTTTGATATTCGTAAATTATAATGTATATTATTGAAATGAACACAATGAATTCCGATTCCCAACAATTAAACCAGTGGTGATATGACAATGCGTGCCTAATTATGTCTTTGAATTACAGTGTAACACTGTGAGTTGTGAACAGATTTAAAATCGTCTAAGTAGTCACGAAATAATCACTTGTGGCCACCGATATCCGTACAGATTATTCATACATATCGTACACATTTCTTTATTTTGGTATCGATTATGATTCTTTTATCTGTTGTGTATGATAACTGTCGGGTTATGCAATTAATGGAATAACGCATAAACTCCTTTTTCGTTGCGAAATAGAATATTGTTTTATTCGTTATAGAAAACACGAAGCGACGCGGTACGAGATTGTCGTCACTATATTCTATTAAGCTCGCGAGTGGACTGGTCGTTGTCCGGGTTTCCCACCGGTGATAATGAACGTTAATATAATCGAAATAAAATATAATGACGTTACATAACACATATCGTACATACCGCCCACCTTGAAACTGTATACATAGGTTTCAATTAATATTATAAATCAATGAATTCACATGTACATAGTATAACTCGAATTGAATAATGGCGAAATATATAAATCATTTACAATTAATAAATAGTTCAATTAATAACAAATATTATTAAATATAAAAACAAATGCAAATAAATAAAAATTATAAACAAAGAAAAATTTAATTATACTTAATAAGCATTACATTCAAGACAAACACGAATACATCGGAATTGTACTAGGAGGAACTTTCATTGCCCTCAAATGGTAAGGGGCATAGTTGTCTTACTGCTCGTTTGTAATGACCATTACTCGTACGGACGGTGGCGACTCTTATGACTCCATCCGTATCCTCATGCGTCTTCGTGACTCGACCGATCTTCCACGACAATGGCGGAAGGTTATCATCTCGGATTAATACAACAGTACCTATAGCTAGACTTGGACCTTTGGAATGAGACCATTTTTCTCGTATTTGTAGTTGCGTCAAGTACTGAAGATTCCAATGACGCCATAGTTGTTGGGTGATTTGAATTACTCGTCTCCATCTTGTCAATCTATTCGAAGGTGTGTTTGATACGTCTCGATCGGGTAAAGCAGAGAGATTATCACCGATTAAGAAATGACTCGGGGTAAGAACTGCGAGGTCAGTAGGATCTGAGGACAAGGGGGTTAGAGGACGGGAGTTCAGAATAGCCTCTACGCGCACAAGCATCGTATATAACTCTTCATATGTGAGTAATGCATTTCCTAAAACTTTATACAAGTGAGACTTAACTGACTTGATAGCGGCTTCCCAAAGTCCGCCAAAGTGAGGCGAACCGGGTGGAATAAAATGCCAACGAACTCCGAACTTGGCAAGCATATTTTCCATCTTCTCTCGATGATTAACGGATAAAAATAATTCATTTAACTCTTTTAATTGGCGATTAGCGTCCACAAAATTGGTAACATTATCGGAATAGATATCAGAGCATATACCACGTCTGTCAAAAAAACGATTAAGTGCGTTTAAAAATGCTTCTGTTGTTAAATCACCTACCAATTCCACGTGCACAGCCTTCGTCACAAAACAAACTCATAAACAAATATAAGCTTTACATGTAGGTGCCTTGCGACGTAAACTAGATTTTACATATACTGGGCCAGCGAAATCCACGCCACACTTCAAAAATGGTCTTGCAGGTGTAATTCGATTCTTCGGTAAGTCACCCATGATCGGCTGAACAACAACTGGTTTATACTTAAAACATTTTACGCATCTTCTTACTATCCCTCTTGCGATATTCCGTCCATTTAAAGGCCAATACTGAAGACGTATGCGCGCTAACATTAGCTGTGGATCACCATGCAACGAAATTTCATGCTCGTTTAAAAATATTAAATGTGTAAACGGACTATTTGCCGGTGTAACAGGATAATCTTACCTCCCGTATAATCTTACCGGGGGGGTAAGATTTTCCTAGGATAATTGTACCCCCGGTATGATTTTCCTAGTATAATTGTACCCCCGGTATGATTTTCCTAGGAAAATCTTACCCCCGGTAACATTTTCCTAGGATTATCTTACTCCCACAGAGGGGTAAAATTTTCCTAAGATAACTAACTTACTTAAGATTACTATTCCTTTGCTAAATTTTACTAGGTTAATTTTCAAAACCAGTTTATCAAGTTTTTTATTGATTTGTATAGTTGTATATTTATTATACACGTTCCTTTCTGCTCTTAAATCTTACTCACCTAATATTTTAAGTTGCATTCTTATAATTTACGTTCAGTGATGTTTTCATCAATATTTTTGATGGTATACTAACTCGTTGAAAAACAGAGTCTTTAAACTGCTTTCATCGTTTTTTTTTTTTTTTTTATTATAGGAAAAAAGCACGGCAAAGTTGTTACAATATCAGTTATCATTAATAAATAATAATATTATTAAATAATGCAAATAAAAAACCAAACCGTTTCTACTATATATAATATTCATTAAATTCACAAAGTACACAAATAAAAATGTATTCGAAGTTTTTTGATATTCTGGAATTTTTTTCCAAAACAAAGGATTTTATAAAGTGAGATTAAAAAAGATGGAGAAATTAAAAATTTTAATCTAACTACGAAATTATTTTTACGGTGGTGTAAATAAAAAATATATTTTCCAAATTTTTATTTTTTATTTTTTTTTAGTGAATCAAAAAGCAAGAGTTTAATCCTATAATTTATACAATTATTTTGAAGATTTTAATACCATATATAAAATTTTTATAATAGTATAATTTTTTTGCTCAAGGATGTACAAATTATATCGATGATTTCTAAACATAATTTTGAGTATATATATTATATACATAGTATTCTCTATGGAAACACTACTGCTTACCTTTTACAGTTCACACATAATTGCATAACATCTATTTTTTTAACAATTGTTACCTATCACGATAATTTATACAGTAATTCAGAAAAATAAACAAAAAATAATTATAAACAGAACTTCTATTATATGTTTATTAATAATATTAAAAACCAAATTAAATGCCTCATGTCTTTGGGCGCAAATAAAAAAAAAAATATAATAATAAAAATAAAAACTAATAAAATAATATTTTATTTTATAACCTCCCCCTCCCACCGGTAATAATGTACGGAAGGTATAAATTTCCAGTGACACCTGGTGTGAAAATATTCTTAGACTTTATTTTTACTACAAGGTGTATGATAATCCTAAAAAAACATTACCGTTTAGGTAATATATTATGTATAATACACTAGGATAATCTTACCTCCCGTAAATGTATTAAACAAGGGGGTAAGATTATCCTAGGACTATTTTACCGGGGAGGTAAAATTATCCTAGGATAATCTTACCCCCCCGGTAAAATAATCCTAAGATACATCCGATAAATGTATTAAACAGTGGGGTGATGTTATATTAATATAATGTTAAACATAATTTATAATAAACAATTTTGGATTTATAGTGAAACACAAATTTTCCCTGTGAACAAATTTTTTATTAAAATTCATAGCATATTTTCAATTTGAAAATTTCATAAGAGTTTTAGAAAAAAAAAGAAATTATTCAAATGTCACTAACTTGTTCTACCTAGCATAATTATATTATATATATAATTTGTATTTAAAACACATAACTAAATAAATTTTAATTCGCAGATATTTTAAGTAATAATAGGAAATTAATATCATTATAATATAAATATTGTTTGCTTTTTAAGTTAAATTAATTACTTAATGTTTTAATTTGTATGTAATATAACAAAACGCTTCAAGAAAAATGAAAATATATAAAAATAAAATGTAACTTATATAGTTAAACATTAATTTGAACAAAAGTAATGCGTTAAGTAACTTAATTTTAACTTTAAACTCATTAATGCCCAGCTTTGACAATAATCTCACCTAAATAGTTTATATTTTAAAAAGTTTTTAAATTAACTATTGATAAATTAGGTACATTTTTAATAAATTAACTGTAGTAAATTTGAGAATTCACTCCAATATATATATTTTTAAATTCATTAAAAAATCAATTGTATATGTACACAGATACACACAAAACAACTTAAAATATTATATAATAGGTAAATTTAAATGATACAAGCTAATAGATTTAAATTTTGTCAAAATATAATTATTTTGTTTTATTATAACATCTCAACCAAAAAATAATCATGAAAAGTCTTATTGGAGTTAAATTATTTAATGAAAAGTTTGTCCGACTAAGGGGAAAAAATAATCATAAGAAAATATTATTGGAGGTAAAATTTACCTAGGAAAATCTTACCGGGGTATAATTATACTAGGAAAATCATACCGGGGGTACAATTATACTAGGAAAATCTTACCCCCCTAGGGGGGTAAGATAATCCTAGGAAAATCATACCGGGGGTACAATTATCCTAGGAAAATCTTACCCCCCCCCGGTAAGATTATCCGGGGGTATGATTTTACTGGAACACCGGTAATAAAATCGGATGTTTTTGAAAAATATCTATTGTATCGGCATGCTTCAATCGTCCGCCCACCCTAATAATACCATTTTCGTCTATAAAGGGTTTTAGACGTAATAAAGGACTATTATTGTTTATTTTACGCGAATTTTTTAAACAAGATAATTCAGTAACCCATGCAACGGATTGCACTAGTTTCACTGCGATAATTGTAGCCTTTTCGATTTCTTCACGCTGTACAAATCCACTAATCTTGTCCGCTTTCGGGTTTGCGTTGATTCTAAACCTTAGACAATAGGCGATGACGCGTAATAACTTCGATAATGACGAACATCTGCTTAAAATAGAGATATCACGCGTTGTCACCATTGCTATCTTGCTTGTTGTTTTTTCTTCAGGTATGCTTGTACCATTTTTAAATTCTAAATTCGTCTTTGGCCATTCCGATTCTTCGCTACGTAACCATTCTGGACCGTACCACCATAAACAAGAATCAATTATTTGAGATGGAGAACATCCACGAGAAACAATGTCAGCAGGGTTATCTTTTGAATTTACATGTCTCCATTGTGATATAGCAGAAAGTTCTTGAATTTCACTGACTCGATGACCTACAAATGTCTTCCATTTCGACGCAGGTGATGATATCCAGGCTAGAACGATAGTTGAATCGGTCCAATAATAGATTTCATCTACGCATAATTGTAAACTGGGTATATATTTTGCTCCTAAACGTGCTAGTAAAACTGATGCCAATAATTCTAAACGGGGCAAAGTCACAATCTTTAATGGCGATACGCGCGATTTAGCACAAATTAATTTTATGGTCACGTCACCATTCTCATTCGAAGTACGTATATACAAACATGCGCCATACGCACTTAGTGAAGCATCGGCGAAACCGTGAATTTGTAAGTTAGATATTTTCTTGGAACTTGTAATTAAACGGTCTATTACGAGAGTATTTACTATTCTTAAGTCTTTCCGGGTTTTTTGCCAATCGTCACAAATTTCCGAAGGTAACGATTCATCCCATTTTATATTAAGCTGCCATAGTTTTTGCATGAGTAACTTTAAGCGAACAATAACTGGACTTATTAGTCCCAACGGGTCGAAAACCGAAGCAATTTCCGATAGAACATTACGTTTTGTTATGCGTGTATTATCACTATATGCTTTCACTATGTATTGATACGAATCCGTTTTTTCGTTCCAAACCAATCCTAAAATTTTTGTACATTTTTCTTTAACGTTATTAATAAGATCATTTTCAACATTTATTATTTCTAGTTTTGGTACTCCGTGCAGTAATTCTGACGTATTACTGCACCATTTACGCAATTCAAATCCTGCTGTATTTAACACTGTTATGATGTCGTCGCGTAATTTTAATGTATTCTCGATAGTATCTGCACCACATAATAAATCGTCCATATAGAAATTTTCACGAATCATCTTACAAGCATAGGTATATTGGTCGTACTCATACTCGGCCAACTTTTGAAGACAACCTGTTGCTAAAAATGAAGCTGTTATTACTCCGTAAGTAATAGTCTTTAAACGATAAATTTGGATAGGTTGATCGGGACTCGAGCGCCATAAAATTCTTTGAAAATCCCTATGGTGATCGGTCACCCAAATCTGTCGATACATTTTAACGATGTCGGCTGAAATGACATATTTATACGTGCGAAACCGAGCCATAATACAAACCAAATCTTCTTGAATGCTAGGGCCTTTACACAAAACGTCATTTAAGCTTACACCTGTATCTGTCTTGCAAGAAGCGTCAAAGACTACTCTGACCTTAGTTGTACTACTATTTTCTTTTATGACGGCGTGATGTGGTAAATAATTATGTTTCATATAAACACTAGGTTCTTCTAACGCGACGATCTCCATATGTCCTAATGCAAGGTATTCATCAATAAATTTTTTATATTCAACTTTTAGCTTATTTTGTGCTTGAAGACGTCTTTCTAAAGACAAAAATCGACGAAGTGCAATTTCGTACGATTTTCCGAGTTTTAAAGCGTCACGAAATGGTAACGATACGATAAATTTTCCATCGGCGGCGCGTGTTAATGTCTTTTCAAAGTGATTCTTACATGCTTTTTCTTCCAACGAGTAGACTTTGCATTGTATTTCTTCTAATCGCCAAAATTTGGCTACTTGTTTTTCCAACGACTCAAATGACGAATTCGTACTGCTATATAATGATATGCATTTATTTTCTCTGCATACGCGTTCCGTAGTGTCTGATACGGGACCAGCGACAATCCAACCGAAGAAAGTCTTTTGGAATATAGGACCGTATAACGTAGGTTTAAGTTAATCGGCGCACAGTATTTCGAAAAATATTTCCGAACCAATTATCATATCAATTTTATTAGGCGAATTAAAAGATGGATCGGCGAGTTCAATTCTTTCAGGTATATCCACCTCTGTTAGGTTTATCGGCATCGACGGTAGATAACTTGTTAATTTAGGCATTATGACGAAATCTAAATACGTTTCGTAGTTATGAAATCGAGATTTTATTTTCGCGGACACTTGATACGATGCACTAAGTTTAGATTGGTTTATACCGATAATCTAATACGCTATTCTTTTTCGTTTTAATTGTAAATATTTTACCATTGACTCGGTAATAAAATTATTCTGTGATCCTGAATCGAGTAAGACACGACAGAGTACCGTTTCGTTCGAATTGTTAAAGGCTAATACGACGGCGGTTGATAATAGTACTTGATTGTTTACGTTTTGCCGTGAGGTATGTGCGAACATACTCGTAGTAGTCTCCGTATTAGTCTCTTTATCATTTTCTTGTTTATTAATTGTGCTTTCCGATACTGACGAATAAGTTGTCTTATCAGACGACTCATTACGCGATACGATATGTAATAATCCGTTGTGCGGACGTGAACATTTTGGACAACGACGGGAATTACATTTTACACCATCGTGTAAACGTAGACAAATCTTACATAAATTAAGCTCTGTGGTTCTTTTTATCCGATCGATAATCGATAATTTCAGAAATGATGGACATTTATAAATTGTATGCGATTGCTTACAATTATAACATTTAATTTCTCCTGTTGTTACAAATGATGTACCCTTGTATACATATTTCTTGTATTCTCTAAACTGATCTTTATTCGCCTTTGAATTAGGAACTGGTTTCGTGCTAGTCGACTAGACAGCTTCTAATATTCTAAAACGAGATTCCAAATATTCGAGTAAATGTTCCGCTGATATCTCAACTAATTTATTTGATTCAATTTTCCATTGACGTAATGTTGTCGAATCTAATTTCGTTGTAATTAAATATAAAAGTAAAGAACCCCAACGATTTGGACTCTCACCTAACGTTTCGAGTGCCTTAATATGGCTCGATAAAGAGTCGTATAATTTACGTAATTGCTCGGACGATTCCTCTTTTATCGGCAATATGTTAAATAGCGATTTAGTATGAACTTGTATTAATATTCTTTTATTATTATATCGTTCGATTAAACTGCTCCAAGCCTTTTGATAATTATCAGATGTCGTTTGCATGCATTGAATACTTTTTTCAGCGTCACCACTGAGCTACGAGCGTAAATAAAAGAATTTTTGAATATCACTTAGAGAATTGTTATTGTGTACGAGTGCTGTAAATATATCGAAATAAGACGACCACTCTGTATAATTACCGGAAAATGTAGGAATTTGAAGTGCTGCTAATTTGATCGACGGAGAAAGATATTGATTATTACTGGGCAGTGTAGGAAAACGAGAACCCTTTTCTGTACTCTGCAAGTCCTCGATATGATTAAGATTCGTTGACGCGTTTTTCAATAATCTTTCACATTCTGCCATACTACTGAAATATAATTCTTCAAATTCTATTCTATAAAATTCATTCTCTTCTATATCTCCTTTTTCTTCGTCAATTTGAGCCTGAATTTGTTCGAAGTCGTTCCAGATTTTTTTGACCCTTTCCTTGCGAAATATAAGTTGTTCTATATCTAGATTTTTATTGTCATGAACGTATTTATTGAAGCGAGTAAGTTGACCCTTCAATGTGCCACGACGAATGATGAGAGCGGCTATCTCAGACATTATATCTATTTTTTTTACTTTTATCGACGTAGGTATACACACGTACTAAAATTAACGAGCAGATCCAAATGACTTGAACTTTGGAACTACTGAACGAGTATAGCCGATTGCTATAACAATACGCCTTATTACGGTGCAATACCTACGTTGAGATATTTGTACGGTACTTGTGCTATGAGAAACGTGCAAACTAACAATTAATTTGGAAAGGAACTATATTATAGGATGATCTGACCTGATATTATGAGTTCGATTCCTCTCTGTCGATGAAGTATAGACAGTGCTTGACGACGCGAAGACGACAAATAACGAGTTTACCGTCCGAATTTAAATAACACTGAATACAGATCCGGCCGAAGGACCATGTCGGGTTATGCAATTAATGGAATAACGCATAAACTCCTTTTTCGTTGCGAAATAGAATATTGTTTTATTCGTTATAGAAAACACGAAGCGACGCGGTACGAGATTGTCGTCACTATATTCTATTAAGCTCGCGAGTGGACTGCGACGTTGTCCGGGTTTCCACCGGTGATAATGAACGTTAATATATTCGAAATAAAATATAATGACGTTACATAACACATATCGTACAATAACTATGGAATATTCATGTGAATTATTTGATGTCGCGACTCTATCAGCACACACGATTCTGTTCACGACTACCATTACTGTGTTCTGACAATTGTCTGTAATAATAGTTTACAAATATTATTAAAATAAATGTGTTGAAAACCGATTTGTTGGTTATTATTATTGTTAAAAATATTCCAAAGTTAAAAATGGACGATGTACGTAAAAATAAATAATAGTTAAAGCTTATAAAAACAATAAATTCTATAAAAGTTACTATACTACAGGTTCGACGTACTAATTTTGATTCGTAGACTTCGGAGGAAATCCATTTTCGGACGCAATATCACTTCTAAAATTTATTAAAAAAAAGCTTCGCCGACTGCTTCGCTACGTCCGCGAGACTATAAGACATTCCATGACATTGCTTCGCATGCACCGTCGGCATGGAATGTCCCTATGCACACACACGCGTGAGGTCGCCAAAAAAATCTTACCGTCACGTAGCGTTCCTTCTGGACAATATCAAACGAATCGTGTGCGCCCAAATTTTTGCGACCTACGCATAGGGGTCTCGAATCTCGTTGTAATGATATATACTATATATAGTGTACAACGTTTATTTTAGCAATATATACATCTTATAAGGAACTAGAGCTAGTACAAGGCTTATTGTTTACAGTATAAACAGCAGTTTCATCGTTATTATTACGACTAGTCGTAGTGAGCAGCGGTCGATGGTGACTAAAGTGCGAAATGTACGCACTCGTCCGCACGTCACATACGTTTCGTGTAAACACATCGTCGATGCAAGTCAAGTTCCGCGTGGTCGAAACGTCGATTGAATTCGATAATTCGCAACCGAAGCACTCGCGCATAAATTGACATAGTCGCTGTTCTTCTTCCGACCGAAAATCCACGTTGAAATCTCAGCAGAGCACAATCGGTAGGTCGTATATTTTTAGCTCGTCGATAAACATGAAAAGACCCTTCAGTTTGATCCAGTACGGCAACAAGTAGTGTTCGAAGAATTATATGTTATCGTTCGTGCTCGTGCCGTTCGAAAGATAAGTAGCCAATAGCAGGACAAGCTGACCGTTAATTGTCGTCTCCACTTTGCAGATATCTCCGATGTCGTTCGAGAGTACGTTTACTTCTTCCAAAACCGTCTTTTCTGTGTTGATTCGAATTAACGGAGGACTCGAGCTATTCAGAAAGTCCGCATCAGCGCAACATTCATAAATCGCGACACCGCCAGTCAGATTTCCGTCATTTCGTTTATGTCGACTAATCAGCTTATACAATAGCAAATCGAAAGTGTCGCTATCGGCATTAGACAACCAAGTTTCCGACAGCGGAAATTTGGTAAAATTTGGTAAAACGAAATCCTAGACCACGTCGACCGAGTGTGCGCGTAAAGACTGAATTTTTCGTCTTTCGGTCTGGTGTACGCATAAATTAGGTATTCCGACGTGTGAGCAGGCCACATAATGTTGTCCAAATGAGAATCACGGATCCCTCAAATCCAGCCCACATACTTGCAGCGATTGTCCCTGGGCTTTGTTGATAGTCATTGCAATAGCAAAACGGACAGGAAACTGGAAACGTTTGAATTCAAATGGCATATTAGTTGGGATCATTGGAATGCGTGGCAACAGTACATTTTCTCCCTTGAATTTCCCATTCAAAATTATAGCTTCGATGAGATTGTTCATAATATTTTTCACCAAATGTCTTATACCGTTCTAAAGTCGTGATGGATTGATGTTTCGGAGAAGAATAATAGACACGCCAATTTTCAATGTTAGAATGTGTGGTAGCATACTTGACAAATCGAGTGAATTCAAGAATTACGTGGAGTAATTGAAAACATCTCCTTCATTCATCACAGTATTAAAATAATATTATACAAATAACTTCAAAGTTTTAATGTTATCAAAACGTAATAGTAATATTAACTTTAAAATATTATAGCTTTGTTTTAAATCTAATATTATAAAAATATAAATATTACAAAATTGCTATCTGCGTAATTAGCGGATGCAGCGATAGAGGGGTTAGGGTGTTATATGATCGCGGAGTCTAGCCGCAGTGATTGTATCTGCTTGCAGGGATGATGTGATATGGATTTCTTTAATGTTTTAGGATTTCCTGACGTACCATGGAATTTAGAGAACAGATATTAATAGTCTTATGAAGCAGCCCTGGACTAGACTGAGACAGCTTTCAACCACCGCTCCCAAAGGGGAATAGCGTAGGTACAGATACTTCTAACGACAACAGAGAAGTCTTGTCGCAGATAACACGTCTTTGTTGTTGAAGGGTTTGAATTGGGTAAAGGCTCCGAAAGCTTATGTTGGATAACTTTGTGAAGCAGGCCACCAGACCTGGTCGAATGCCAGTTGGACGTCGACGAGGACCATTGTGGTATGGCGCCTCTTTTTAAGACTATAGGCAATATATTAAGTAACCTTGAGAAGTTGCTATTAGGTTAGTAGAACTAAAATTGTAGAAATTTGAAAATCTTTTATAAATGTGAAAACAGATTTAAATTTGTTGATTTGTCTTCTAAGGATCGATTGAGGCATTTTTCTTTATTACCACAGGTTGAAATACAATCATTGTTTAAAAGTTAATTTTTAATGAGAAATAACAGGGCTATACAAAAAAAAAATTCAAAAATTCAAAATAATTTTCAGAATTGAAATCCGACTTCTCAAAGTTTCACAATTTTATCACGCTATTAGGTTGATTTTTACGTTAGTGTAACGTCCTCTTAATATGTTTACATAAGACATTGACTATCAATGCAATTTTAAAAACATTACTGAAACCCACACAATAATGAATATATATTTTTCATGTATGAGTACACCAAATTTTAATAGAAAATCCGGGTTTTATTCACACCCAAATGGTCAGAATACATACCTCGAATCTTTTATTAGCACGAGGTGCTATTCAAGGATCAAGACAGAGATCACTTTAGTCGGGAATAAGTCCCTGACTGAGACGACAGTTAAGAAAGCGCCAACCAAGACAAGGGACCCTGAGATACCGAACAGCATATATATGTCGATACGCACCCACTGGCGCGGTTTGTCAGATGGTTTAACCATCTTGAGCGAAACTCAGTTCATAATAATGTAACCCAGACGAGCTTAGCTCGATCTATGTCCATACAGTCACGTGGTGGTGCTCTTGACGAGACTTTAGCAATACGCGTACTACTATTCTTGCTCAAGTCATTAGTTGGACATGTCTCGGGCGACCTTTACCTCAGATGCTATACCGTTTTAAGGCAGTTTTTACTGACACCAGATATCAGTTGCTCAGACTCTTATACTCCCGCAGTGCCTGCAAGCGAGTAAGATCGGAGACTAAACTCTGAGACTATGGGGCCCTGCCCGGATGTCGAGATCCGCAGTTATCTCACCCACCCAAATGGTTCTGAATCAGGCACCTCCGATGGGATTACCACGTCCATAAAACGCTAAGGTAATTCGGTCGAGTGTTCCAAAAAACAATTTGTCAAATTTTATCAATGTTAAATTGATAATGATAATCGGTAATGAAAACTATATAATTTTATTGACAATATTTTACAATTATTCTAGTTTTTGATAAAATAATTGTATAATCATTGTTATTTCCAGTCCATAATGAAATAAATAATATCCTTCTATTCATTAATACATTCAATCCATATAGACATGCGACGTCTCGGTCCGTTTAGACGAGGTTCGTGTTACGGCTCCGTGTTTCAGACGAGGGTCGCCAATCCATTATCGTCTGTTTGTCTTGTGGCCGGACAAATGATATTAAATTTGAGAGGAAACAGATGAAATAAAACGCAAAAAACTTATAGACGTGTATTTCTCAACCGACGAAATACAACAGACAGAAAAAAACGTTCTCTACCTAAGCGTAGAGAAAACACTAAAAATACATTATCGCCATTTCGCCGCTATTGTGCTTCGCGATGTCCACCGTACCATTGAAATTGACGACGGGGCCCTCATTAAAATTGATTGTTACAGACAACATATTTGTTTGCAGTATTCGATAGATATCTGCTGTCATATAACATTCAATATCATCATTTATATCAACACACGCTTTTGTGACCTAACGCGTGTTATCAAATAAACTGATGTATAATCTAAAAACATTAATTGCTTAGATATGAAAATATTTTTAATTTTTAATGTTATTTTCGAATATGTTAATAATGCATTTTTCTAAATGACTTTGAATTGATCAAAAAATATAAAAACACAATATCATTGACAAAAATATAAAACATTTGATTACAAAATTATCAAAAAAATGGTCAAAAAAAAATCAAGTTAAGAGAAAAAAAAAAATTTAAAAAAGTTGGTCTCCAAAAAACACCCTTGATAAAATCTAGTGAAAATGTTTTCGCTCTATATCAAAGTATAATATGCATTTCTCTTAAAGAAAACTACATTGACTTCATTCTCAAATTTATTTTTTAATACAAGACATATTGATGTAATTAAAGAAAAAAATAATTATGATAATTATGATCAAACAAAAATGAAATTAGTATCTATTCGTGAAATACTTGTTTTATGATTATGATACTCATTGATTTGTGTTGACTATCTATCACTATCCTTTATTATGTGTTTACATATTATTGACATTTTTATCGTGATATGTCGCATTTTTTAATTTTTTTTTGATATTGAAATTCATTAAAAATTGTCTGCGTAGTTTCCTAAATATTATCGAACATGTAACAATTTATAATTAAAATAACACCATCATAAAATTATAATTATTTTCAATAAATTCTAGACTGTATGTCGCAGGAATATTATTTTATTTAGTGTAACATCTAAGCTATTGTTGTTTTGCATAAACGGAGTCACAAAACAATAACACAATACAAAAAATTGATTGTTAAAGGTAATAATCAGATGCTTCCACAAGTGTTGTTTATTCAGTTGTTGGTTCATAGCACATTTTTGCAATAGATGTATTGAATTCTAATACAATTAATACGTCGCATTTTGTGTGAAACAATAGTACAAGTCATACGTGGTCTTTTGATTATTGCAAAAACAAGCAACTAATAGTGTTAGACTAAATGAAAATGATTAATTATAAAACCCAAATCATCATCTGTGCAGTTTTGTTGATTTCCATTCACGAATGTGTGTTTGGTGAACCTCGTATGTAATCATAATTTATATTTCTTACAAATTATTTAATCATATTATATATTTCTGTAATTAATATTATAATGATATTTATAATATTATACGTTTCACGATTTATTATCAATATTCTAATAATAAGTACAAATTTTCAGTTAATTGCTGTAAGTATTCCGTTTAAGTGTCGAGAAAGTCGTTTTCACAAGTCAGTTGATCGGTTTACTAATTATAGTTTAATAATATACGAGTTTCTTTCATACACATTACACAATCTCAATTTTTTCCTATTGAAAAATACTAATTTAACTCAACTTTCCGGTTTCGTCGCTATAGCTAACGTGGCAAAATGTATAATGGTTTTCTACGTGACTTACTTTGGCATATAATAATAGAACAAAGATATTAGGTGCACTATTGAAATTTCTAGTTAATATGCTGCTAACAGTGTTACACTTTGACATTCTTATTGATGTCATTCGAGTATCGGTTTTGTGTATAAACTGTGTAAAGAAAATGCTCAATACGACATTCGATAAGTCAGCATATTATCTTGTCTTATTAAATTATCTCTACGTGTTTTGAAACTCCATTTTTGGGAGGTATATAATATACGCCGTTAGTGAATATAAGAATTGAATGATTGTGAACTGTGCGAGAGGCGTTCGCAAGTGCCTCTAGCCAGTATTTAATTTGTATGACGTAAAAGATAGTTAAAAGTTTGTAATCACTGTTCAGATAAATCGAGTTGTATGTATGAGTGAGAATTCGCTTCTACTATTTTGACTAAAATAATTTACCTAATATCTTATACACTTGAAATATATTACAAACATACTTGAAAAAATATACATAAAATTCACCACTTTATTGTTTTTGAATAAAAAATAAAAGCTTATTCCTGTTTATAGTTTGCTTACTTTTTAAAATCATTTTACATGACTAAATATAGTGTAGTTTTTGTAGAAATTGGAACAAAACTATTTATATTACGAAATGCTTATGAATTGTTCTGAATTTAATGTCTTATAAAATGTGTTATTACTTAAGTATCATGGAAATGTGATATTATACGTTCAAATTAAACATAATTAACACTATTCTCAAAATTTAATGTACATTTCAGTTTCAAACCGAGGTAATTGCTTTATTAGAACTGAGATATTATTTTCACCTCGCAATGTTTTCACTAAATATTAAATAATTCTATTAAACTGGATTTTTTGACGTGGATATTTATTATTCTATTGTTAATTAATTTAACGATAATACGAGTTTAAATATTTTATAAATATCAACATTATTGTTCATGAGGATAATTAATGTATCTACGATTACCAATTATAAAATTGATATGAATATATTAGACTACATTAATCGGAAATGTAGTATATGCAAATTGCATTGTATAAAATTATTATAGTGTGCAGTTTTAATAAATATTAAACATACGAAATCAAATATTAAGTTGACTAACAACTAAATCGCAATATAGATTTAGACATATGAAATTTTTATAATTAAACACATACATTTTAGAAGATATATCAAATGTTGAAAGTAAGTATTCCAAACATGTTAGTTAAAGCAGAGAATATTTCCTTCGTTAGTCTTAAATAAAACTCTAAAACTCTGAAATTCTTCTGCAAGTTAAAAACTAAATATATGTATTAAAATATAATAAATATTATTTGCTTCGCATAATTAAAAAAAATTATTATTAATTATTGGTTTAAATAACAATTTTAACTTTCAAGAATGTAATGGTAAGAATTCATAAAATTTTTGACTTTATAATGCTAATGTTAAACACAAAACTGTCGAGAGTTAATCGTTGTCGAGTTTTTTTAACATAAACATAGGAGAATAATTTGTTCTAAATATATTAATTATTATATTGTAGAATATAAATGTCTCTACGGAATATTTTTCATTTTAGTATATTTAACCGTTTATAATTTATTTTTGCATTTCCTCAATCGAAATCAATATTATAATTTACCTGAGAAGAAGAAGTATTTGAATTATGTAATGGTAAGTGCTTAAATTATAATATAAGTCAATGATGGATTGGAAATTTCGATGATCATATTACTATTCATATTTATCTAACAGGATATACAACGGCCACAGATTGTAAAACAACTATTTTCCTAAATAAGGGTAAGTGAGAATGGTATTGTATACATTTTTTAAACTATATTAATAATATTATATTTACTTAAATTATATTATACTACGATATTTGTAAGCATATAAAAATGTACAACCATAATCAAAAACAATGATGGCTATTTCTTATCAATTATATTGAATAAAACTTACAGTTAATTGTGAACTGTGAATTAAATTAATTTCCACGTAATTATTAATGTTGAAATGGAATAAAATATTAACATTTGACATTTAAAAATAAAAATATTTCGCGACCCAATATCTGAGATTTTAGTATAAAATTATTTTACAAAAATAATACACATAGAGATGAACATATTTTTATTTTTTTTTTCATGAACTTAACGTTCCATTCAGGATCATCACAGCTATAACAACATCTATCTATCATTCCTTGATTTCACCTTATATCCTAATACTGTAATGATAGTGAAATATAATATATTCCTTCTCTAGATGCGATTATTTTTTCTACAATTATAAGTTTCGTTGTTACATTAACGACTTTCTGTTTAATTATACTTACTACAACGGTGTCGTCTGCATACGCCAACATAATTTCCCATTACTTATATAGGCCCTTCGATTATCATTTTGGTGCCTTATTATTTTTTCGAGAGCCAAGTTAAATAATGCAGTAAAAAGGATGTCCTTTTGTCGTAGACCAGATATTACTCAATCAAGATCTGAGATAAGTTTTATAAAGTGAACTCTGCATAATATTTTTTCATAGCATACTATTTTATTATGTTCTCATAAAATAATAATATTCCAAAAAATATCAGTGTCTTCCATTACATATGTATTTCTAAACTTTATATAACAATATATTTGTATGGAAACTACACACATTAGATGCAGGTAATTTCTGAAGATTTCTGTAAGATTTTTACTTTATTTGTCTTAATCCGAAAATATAGTCTATTATGGTGTATTCTTCCATAAATTCACATTGATGACTCTTTTATGACTATCTTCATGATCATCTCAATGATGTTAGGATTTTATAGCATGAGTCCAGGAAGAAACTTCTTTATGGTTCCCTATATTAGTGAGATTTCTCTTTTTATATATTAGACATATATCTCTGGGTTTCTCATATAAATATAATGACATATTTGATGCTGCTCGCCTATATCGCATCACATTTTTTAAAAAGTTCTGAAACTACGTTGTTCTCCATTGGAGCCTTATTGCTTTTGAGTTTCATAATTAAATTCTCGATTCATCATAATTCTGTAACACTATAACTATTCCTGCTGTATAGTTGTTTAGTATGGTTCTATATCCCATTCGTTTATTGGCCGCTTAAGGGAGAAATCCAATATTTGTGTATTGTATTTTAACAATCTCAAATTAAAATGAGGTAGTGATCAAAATATATATCAAATCTTCTATACGTTTTACATTTATTATGCAACCGCTACGTAATCGGATAATTAGTTTGAAGTAAATTTGATTATCTATCATCCAATCTGTAGATTTTCATGTATATTTTACCTAGAGAAATACGTATTGTATATAATATCTATTCATTATGCAGCATTTTTCAGTTTGGTTTGTGTAACCAAATCTAATCCTAATATGTGTCTATTCATGCGATCTTTCCTACCGCTTTCATATCATCTACCCATATCTGCATACACACAAGAAGGACGCCTTATCAAAATATATGGTAAGACTAATCACATACTACAAATGCTGAAAACTTAAAGCTAATCCCTCTAAAACCAAAATCATTCTTTTCCATTTTAATAATAAAAAAGAAAATCACGAACTACATGTTAAATTTTTGGAGACAAGGTCAAAGCTAAACAACAACCAAAATATTAAGGCATGATGTTAAATATAACGTTGACATATAATGAACATCTTATCAGACTAGATGCTAATATTAGAACTCATTGCAGCGTAATCGAAAATCTAGCCAGTTAATTATGAGGTGCTGATGCAAGCACATTACGGACAAATGCAAACTCACTTATTTATTCAGTAGCGGAGTACACCTTGTAGCATAAAAGTAACACGTTAAAAAAATAAACACAAAATATAATACTACAATGCACATAATAGAAGGAGTATCAATATCAACTCCTCTTAATTGTCTGCTAGTACATAGTAACATTGCCGCTTCAAGTTTTTGCAGAGAACAAGTTCTAATGCAAGAATGCAATAAATCCTCAAATAACCAGCACCTTCCAATCGACAATGATTTAAAATAACTGTGAGTGAAAGAAAACGATTCAAAAATTTATCTCGAAACCAACATGAAAGACAGCTTAAGAAGATTGAAGATTTTTTCAGTTCTGGAAAACTTGGACATAAATACCAAATTGTACTGAGACTGGACTTCGGAATATCTTGACTAAACTAATCTAGTAATGAGCGCATGAATTAAACAACTAAGATTTTACTTAAATAAAAAACCGTGGTTGACACTCAATCACTCACGAACAGGCACGGAAGATGTGTCCATAATATGCACAAATGGTGAATATGAACCTCTGCAGTCTGCGAATGCGGATATCAATTACAAACAAAGTTCCATATTATTGCTCAATATCCTCGATACGTATTCAAAAACATCATGCAAGAGATGCACATGGCAAATCACGGAACCATGGAAATAATAAAGAACCTAGAACTATGAAAATAATTTTAAACGTGATACTAAATTTGATACTTAAGATATTTCACTATCATATGTTACAATCATACAGTGCAAATTTAATCGATAGAAATTTATTGTTGAATGCCAAATTAATCAAAATATTTTAATAAAATAAAAATGATTTATGTATTTTTGACTAAAATATTTTATCAATTATTTAGTGTACAAACATTATAGAAACAAAAGTATGTTATTTTGTATTAAAAATAAATTAACGGAAATTTTTTGTGTAAACACATATCTTGTAAAATATTCTATAAGATTATGCTACTCATATATTACACTTCAAAATGTTTTATATTTATGTATAGTATATGATAAAAAAAATACGTTTATGAGCCACATAATACAAATTCTCAATACACATTACGTTTCCCTCATGACCAAGAATAAACTATCAAATCAAATTTTTTAGAATACAAATCAGTCTGCTGTACATATGATTATTGTGGTCAGAGTATTGGTCTACTCGTAATATGCTACAAGAATGAATCGTTTCTCTTAGTGATACGATGATTTTATATATTTACATGCATATACTTAGAATAGTATTGGTTCATCTTCATCAAGTGCTTCAATTAACAAAACATATATACATTTCAAAATGGGTGATTTTTTGTATTTTATTTATAATCAATGTTTTTGTATTTCATAGATTATTCAAGACGATACTTTGATTATATCAAGGAAAATAGTGATTTAAGTATAAAAATTACCTTATAACGAACATTAATATTATAATTTTTCATAAATCGATTTTTACATTTAACTGATATTTATATTATGATTATTAATCATGTATTAACATTATTAATTTTAATTTTATTTAGTAAAATATTATAATTTGTATTTACACAATTTTAAAACATTAGTAACCCACCAAAAAATATATACTACATATCTATTCCAAAAGAGAAATATAAATATAAATTATATAAATATATAAATAAATATATATATATATAAGACATATAAATATAAATGATATAAATAAACAAATAAATATATATTATATATTTAAATCAAATTGAAGGAAAATGTTTTATCAGATTTTACATTCTAGATTTTCTTAACTGTTTTATTTTTTAAAAAATTCAATATTTTCAACAAAAAAAAAACAGTCTTAAAATGTATAACAAACATGAAATTGATCTGAGATATCGTATTATCATTTAGGTTTATTCTCACATGTTTCGTTATTTATCTATTTTCATGAGCCATCTATATAATAGTTATATATTTATTATATATTACTAGTAATTGTTTTCTGATTATAGTGATACAAAACATAGAAATAAAAATTTTGATATTAACATTTAACAAATAATAGGAACCGAAATAATTGATAACATAAAGTCAAATTTACAGGTCGTGCCTGTTCATTACAGGTACGACACGTACACAAGTTTATGGTTTAGACATAAATAGTATTCTATCAAATCTTATCATCAATTTTATCAAAATTCATCATATTCATTCATAATAACAGTATACCAGCTTCCTCCTAAATCGTTTTTTTACATATTGATTTATAATTGTTTTTAAATTTAAAATAATATTTAACCGATAAAATGTTTGTAAATTTTATTCAATCAAGTTGTCTTCCACGTAATACAGGAATTTTGCTAATATTTACTTTATTTCTAGGCGACATCATCACTATAGAAGAATATTGTACATCGTTTCCAGGTAAATAAGTAGCTGAGTCAATGAAATGTATTACTTGATTATTAAAATATTTTTCGAGTTCAAAAAATACACGTTATTTGATTTTTATTGAAAATTATATTTTTATTTGACAACTATTAATTTTAAATACTCCTCAAAATGATTCTACTTTTATTTTTTTGTACTTCTTTTGATAGAGCTGATTAAAAATGGAAAACATTTAGAAAATTATAAAATACAATCTTGTATTTTTAACAAAAAAAAATTCAATTTCAAACACTAATTATATTCAGAGTTTTCTAACATTATTACAAATTGATTATTATTTAATTAATATTTTTTATACAAATTTATTTTCTTGTTTTTGTTAAGATAATACGGAATGTATCGGTATGATTTTTAAAAGCATTTGTGTAATGTAAAAAATTCATCTTTGCTCTACTCTGGGCAAAAGTATAGGATCACTTACTGTACAAAATATTAATCCGTTATCGGAATTTTCTTTTAAATTATTTATTAAAACTAAAATTAGAATAACAATAATATTAAACTAGTCTATCAAATATAATATATATAATTGTAATTAGAAAAAAACCAAAAAGTATTAAATTACTCATATTAATATATTATTTAATATATATGAAATACATATATTTATGTATAACATTTTTAAAATTATTAATTATAAGTAAAGTAATTAATTTTATTTTAGTTTGAATGAGATTTGAATTACTTTCAATTCATTATCTACTATATAATTATAACATAAAAATACACAAAATAGTTTAATTATATAATGCTATATTTAATCCTATAATCTCTACAGCGAAAATAAAAAACCATTTTAAAATAAAAGGTAAAAATATTGGTTTTATGAATAATTGTTGCAAAAGGCTAAATATTTTAAAAAATAACATATTTTTATATATATTATTAAGAAATAATTCTGCTTAGAAATATCGATAACTCGAAATGTAATTAATAATTATCAAAAATAAACCACATTAGAAAACATCCAATGGTTTTCCCTAGAATTTTTAAAAAATGTGTATATGTACATCATTACTATGAAAGTTATTTAAATATAATACTTGAAAGTAAAGTTATAATTATTCGAATAAAACTACAACCAACATAAAAAAAAACTGAATATACATATATTATAAATTTATAGTTTAGTATAAATTTTCCCTATTTGTAGGTCGTCTGTGTTTTACTAATCCGCATCCTTTGAATGAATAACCTTATCTTAAATATTAAAAAACATTTTTTTTCTACAAATTAAAACACTCATTCCAATACGAACATTGTTATAATAAAAATATTCATGTGCATTGAAAACAGAATGTGATATTTTTATTTTATATTCTTGACATTGTCAACATATGAAATCTTAAAAGAATGTTTTTTATATCTTTAAAACATATTAGAAACTATCAATTATAACTTAAACAATTGAAAAATATATAAAACTGTGGTTTGGATAATGCAAAGAATAATAGTTACAATTATATTAATAATAAAATGATTTCTGTACATGATTTTACAGCAGCAAAATAATTAGCAGTATTCTTTAAAGAAATGACTTGCTTATACTCGCTAAATATAAAGGAAATCTTTCTGCTTATATTCGTAATAATTTTAAGCAAACTTTATACTTGTAGAGTACAAGCTTATTTTTATACTCATATAAAAGTAAAATAATATATATAAACTTGACCTTTTACTTTAAATAAAAAACAAATCCTTCTAAAAATTGAGTTAGCACAGTAGAAAACTCACCTCAGTAGTGAAATGTTATTTTATCCGATTTCATCGTGATGGCTGATGTTGTGCATGTGAGGGATGGTAAATATTATAGCCCTCTTACCTACACTTGTTCATGATTTAAAGATTTGTATCGTTTTGGAAGAAAGAAATGTCAGTGGCTGGAAGACAGATTTTTAGGTACGAATAAAGGAAATTCGGGGTGTTGCCTTGTCATCTGTCCATAGAATGAACGTTTTTTTACGTTATGCAGTGATCCTGGGTTATCAAAAAGGTATCGTTCTGAACTTGGTGCTAATCAAGCTACGATATCTCGGACTGTAAATGTAGTAGTTGACAGCATAATTACTTATACGAATGAATGGATAAAATTTCCAACTACAAACAGTGATAGTAACAGAGGCAAAACAGTTATGGCAAAGAAAGTATATGTTTCCGACAGCTATTGGTGTAATCGATTGCTCCTACAAAAGGATACTGAACCAAAACTCTGTAGAGATGAGTAACATTATTGGAGTAGGTAAGCCTACTTTGAATGTTCAAACCACTTGTGATGCCAAGTCTATAGATGTCACTAGTGTTGACGTTAATTGACGGAATTAAAGAATTTAGTCTATGCTATGATACTTGATGATAGCGAATATGGAATAGAGTCATTGCTTCATGACTCATTTGAAAACCTACTCTTGGTGCTGAAGTAAATAATCATAAGCTTTTGAAAAAAAGAGAGTTATAGTTGGAACGATGTTTTTGGCACATGAAACGTCGGTTTCCTTCTTACAATATTTTTGTCGCATGAAATTGGAATATGTTTCCAAAATAATAGTTACCTGTATCGTGCTCCATTAACATCGCTAAAATCTTGGCCATTCCTGACTTCGAACCAGCTAAAGAGGCATCAGAAGAAAATCATCAAAAGAATAAGTATCATTTGATAACAACAATTTTGATCATTGTTATCAATTTGCTAAACAAATTGGAGAACATTAATATTGAACTACGTTTACGCCATCAAGGACAAGAAATCAAACGAAACTTGAGGTATATAAAAAATAATTTTGATTGGAATATTTATTTAGAATTTAATAAGTATTATGATTCAAAATTTTGGCTAATGGAATTACAATTCTGTCTGAAAAGAAATAAACATTTTTAAACTAATTTGTTAGGTTTTGTTGAATTTGTTTATAAGGCTGAAGTATGTTTTATTTCATCACTAAAACATTTTGATGTAAATTCCTTCAAAATTTCTATCCTCTTTTTATAGTATTCTTGTTGCACCTTACTCGTGCGGTACTGCTCTAACAGCACTAAACCTTGGAGTTATTTTGTAGTCAGTGCTCTAGTTTCACCTTGTTTCATATTCCTTGTCACTAATTTCTTTTTTGGTGTCAACAAGTTTTGTAGTGGTTCAACATCAATGACAACCACTACATGGATGCTCAGAAGATATTCTCTTTTCAGTTGGTTCACTCCGTCTTTGCTGAATATTTTATTATTCATAACTACCCAATCTGATTCGCCACGCCATTCTTCCAGTAGTTGGATTGTTGTCACCTTCCATAGATTTTAGTAAACGCTTCTCTCAATTCAAAAAATTTGATCGGCTTTATTTTCAGTTTTTTCAAGTCCGTTTTTTTCTTTCAAACTATGTTTTTATATTGTTATATTTTTATGAATTATTATTGCAAACGCCAAATATTTTTAAACAATAGCATATTTTTCTATTCTTAATTAAAATTATTCTGCTTCAACAATATCGATAACTCTTAAAGTAAATAAATATTTTAAATATGGTGTTTGAAATATTTTGATATTGATATTAAAATATACAAATAGACGCATTCTTTGTTTTTCTTTAGAATTTTAAAATTGTATGAGTAAGTCTAGGAAATCATATTAAAAATGTGTATATGTGCAACTTGCAAAGTCCATTTAAATCATTATATCCTAAGTATAGAATTAATTATAGTTGGAGTATAGCATTGTATAGCCTATTTATGATTTGAATCAAAACGACCACCAAAAAACAAATACATATATAGATAGTATATATTAATTTTTAGTTTAGTAAGCATTTGATAGGTGATGGTTATTGGTGTGCTGGAAATACGTGTCCTTTGAATGAATTAAACTTATTTTAATTATTCCAAAAAAACCCTTTCATTCCTTACCTAATTCAAATAAAGAACATAGTAATACATATTAATAATTCAAGTAAATTAAACACCAAATGTGATATTTTATTTTTTATTTATTTAAATACCAAGCGTTATGATAAAAGAAAAAACGTTAAAAGATATATCGCTAGACACGACGCTATTTTAATGGATACAAAACATATTGTTAAACTATTTAATCTCAATTCAACAATGAAACAATGTAATAAAAACTGTGTTTGATAATGCAAAAAAGTAATAATTAATTTATATCAATTACGAAAAATTCTGATACATGAATTCATAGCAGGAAATATTATTTACATTTTGGAAATTTTATAAATGGCGACTTAAATTTCATTTTCTGAAACATATTTCCAACAAACGTGACCTAATGAAAGTACACTCGATGTGTAAAATTATGCATTTTATGTTATTAAAAATTAACAAAAAAAAAAGAAAAAAAAAGGATAGTAATGTGAATAACCTTCTTGAAAATCAGATAGCAAAAAATAAATGATATTTCAAGGATTTTACGTTCTTTAGTGTACTTATTAGGAAACTATGATTTAAAAGAAACTTCCTTATACTTCTTCTAACGTTTTTTAGTCTAACATTTCGAATTGTTGACTATGTCAAATTTAAATTCTATATTTGTTATTATAATTTACAAGATTAAATCATGTCATATTTTTTTTTATTTCGCGAACCCTTCTGTTGTGATTTATATGTCAATAGCTAGAATACGATTGACATATGAACATAATTATTATAAAACTTAATGAATGTTTGAAGATCTTTGGACATCCGCCGAACAAATACCCCAGGCTTATAATCACGCATTAAAAAATATGAGTATGTATAGCTAGTTTTAAAAAATATATAGGAAATTTATACTGTATATACGCTTATGTCTAGTTGATTTAATTGATAATAGGATTCATCTTCTCGTGTTCTTTATTATAAGATTGGTGACAAGATATATTACAGAGAAACATAGCAATTTATAACATATAATGCACACTTATGTCTTTACGAAATACTACCAACCTTATTTTTATGGAAATATGTTATTTAAACGAAAATTATAACTTGTTTGTAAGAATAAGAAATTGCATTGGTTATAAACGCACTTCATCCCAAAAAATAAATTTTATTATTTTTCTAGCTATTCTGCACCAGTGTTCTATTCAACTGATACAGGTAATGTTTTTAAATAATTTAATTTTTTGTAAAATGTTTAAGAAAATAAGTAAATAAATAAGTATATAAACTCTATACTGTTAAATTGAATGTCGTTTTTTATATTTCATAAATGTATTCATTCCTTTTGAAGTTTTATACATTTAGCTTTAAATAAAAAAAAATATATAATTGTCACTAGTCAGCTGGCCTTGTACAAAAAAAAAAAAGTTTTTTAATAAAAAACAGAAAAATTATTTAGGTTTATACTCCCAACAAAAAAAGGTAAATTTTTCATCAGATTATTATTATTAAACAATCAACCTTTATGAAACTCCCCGAGTTACAGAATATGCAAGGGAGGCTACTTCATCACATAATGAATGCTTTTGAAAGCTTAGAGGTATTTGTGCAATCTCCATATTAATAATACGCAGGTTACTTTCACATAGTAACTTAACTCTGCTATTGTCAAATTAAACACAGACAAGGCGCTTTAACTCCAATACTAGGCTTGGGACCTATTAATTTCCGATTTATTACATTTTTCAGATATCACATATACATGTTTTTCATGGTGTGAATGCTGTAGGTGACCCCCCCAAACCCCCCCCCCCCCCACCCCCACCCCCCCCCCCCCCACCCCCCCCCACCCACCCCGGTAAATGTCTAATACGAAGTTAAATATTTAAAAACAATAATTTTTTTAGCAAAAATTTTTTTTTTTTTTTTTTTTATTATGCGCATAGTATTTGTTAGTGGCTTAGTTCATGGTACATTGTTTTTGGGATACCAAAGCTGTTTTATCTTCCAATTTTTTTTCCTAATTCCCTTGTAAATTAGCCCCCCACCGGGTTTGTCTAACTAAAAAATTATATATAGAACATATAGAACGTGAAACAAAATTACATTTGAATTATTCAGCGAATGCTATTAACAGTTCTTGAATTATTGTGATTATTTAAATATTCTTATGTTAATATTAAACCCACCATTGTAAATATGATCAAAGAACACGATCAAATGTAAATCTAATTACTACTATGTTTATATTTTAATGTAAATTTCCATTTCCTTTATAGAGATTTTATTTCCGCCTCGACAGCGTTATTCATTAATTAAAGAATAGTTGTTTAATTTTTATTAATTTATTTTTCGGGGGTTTATTTATTATTCTGTTGTTACTTATTTTTAAATCGTGCGACTACCAATTATAGTAGATATTTGCGAAATCTATCATTTTATTTGTATAGTACTTCAATTGAGCGTAAATGTATTGTATTTAAATAATCAATTTATGATTCGCTGTCTCCGATTCGCATAAATAACTTAGATTTCAATAGTTCGAAATGGAAAAACAATACTTTATATAAATTCATGTATTATTAATTATATTTGCATATATACCATGTATGCATACTTATCTATATATTAACTAACCTCTTTTTGTGTAGTTTTTTAAATAAAAAGTACAAATCCAATATGAATTCTTATTAATGCCTAACCGAAATTAATAGTATTACAAAACTTGTTACATACAATTATTATAACGAATTGTATTTACCATTTTACATGGAATACAAAAGATTAATGGCCAAAAATTGTTACTTTGAAAATATTATATTTTTTCGTTTTTTCGAAAAGTTGTAAAATTATTTGTCGAATTGAAAACGAATTATTTTATTAAAATATATAGCAAATAAAATGGGCCTAATATGATAAAAAAATATATTAGTAATTATTGAAGTAAATTATTTTTTTTTACAGAATGTAGAAGTAAGTAAGATTTTTAATAGCTTTTGACTTTTAAAATACAATTTATTTAATACAATGATTATCTTGAGTTGGTATTGGTTGGAATTTTATTAGATATATTTTTCAAAAACGACAATGTTATAGTTATAAAATGTATTAGTTTTTACATCATAGAATACACATTTTATAATAAATAAATTTATGTATATTAATTTAAGGAATAGTTTTTAATATAAATCTGATAATATGATTTACCATGATCGTTTAATTTTACATCGTATTTATTAATCAAAATGGTTCATATCAAATTTATTCCGTGTAGAAGAACTAAAAATTATTATGTGATAGTTAAGGGTTGTCAATTATAGCAAAAAATCAATGTATGATAAAATTTAATTGTTAATATTTCTTATTGTTTAAAACATATTTATAAACATATTAACCTTTCTAGGATAAACAAGTCTTACCGTCTAGGGTTAGCAACGAACCTATTTTTAATCAATAACTGTAAGTAAATGATTAAGTGTATCAATCTAATCAAAATTTTTTTACAAAACCTTTGAAAACACAAAATGTTACTGCTTATAAAATCACATTAAAAGACAATGGTAGAATATATTATGAAGAATTAATTCTAAATAATTATGTGGATTAGATCTTATGCAACACTAATTAAAAAATAAAAAAAAATTTTATTACATTTTCAAAAAAGTTATATATAAAAATAAAATAACAAACACTATAGATATATTTATAATATATAATATAACCTGGTTAAATATTGATGCAATCGAAAATACTCCTAATAATTAGGAATATTTATGATTTAACTTTCTCTCTGTGACTCAGTCTATCCTGTATTTTTACTAAAATCATTATCTTGTGGTTTATAGCTAATTTCTGTATATTACCCAATTAATTTGACAAAAAAAACATGCTTGTTATCTGGTCGTTTAAAATTCTGTTTTCTTTTTATCTATTCGTATAACCATTATATATCTTCTTAATGATTTACTTCCCTTATCTTCCCTATATTCCAAATATCCTGTATTTTGTTCACGATGATTCATTTAATTATCTATCATAATCATCAAAATATATCATTGAACTTTTTTCCCCCCCCCCCCATTGAACTTTTGTTTTTCTTTTCTGTAACTTTATATATTTTTTTAACTAGAATAAATTTACAATTGCCTTAGTATACAATTAATTTATGAAGATGGAGGTAAGGTAATTTTGAGTGAAACATAGATATTAACGAATATTGATTTTAACATATATCTAGTATTCTAAGTAATTTAATAACAAATTTATTTTTTAATATCTCAAGATATTGGCGACATCTATAAAATAATATCAAATCAATAATCCCATGTATGAGAATCATGCAGGATTTTTAGAACGACTTTTAAACGATTTGGCTGGTTATGTTTTTTGTATTCGTTCGTAACTTGTCAGGGACAAAAGTCTGTATGGAATGATAACGTTTTTCATAAAATCTTCCGGATTTTTGCAGATTTGTTACGGTTATCTTACATGTGGTAGTACTTTTGTTAAATAAAGTGCTAAATAAAATAGTTTGTTGTTTGAATAATATTCAAATTCGTGTATAGTTTTCCTTAAATGTATTTAGCAATTAGAACTTGCCTGTCATTGACGGCGGCCCCCAGCTGCGATAGAAGGTTAGTTTATTAATAGTGGCGTATTTTAACTCATTTTTTGGAGAGGTTGCTAATTTTACTGGCTCAATCGTAAAATCACTACATTAGTTTCAACAAGTTAGGTCTCGTTGAATTGGGAATAAATAGGGCCAGGCCGTTAAGTTTCTTTTCTAAAACAAAACAAAGAAGTTATTTATTGATTATTATTTAACCATAATAATAATTTAATATATTTATGTTGTTAAACGGAATAGTGTATTACGATTAGAAGAACATACCGCAGACATTTCCTTTCTGAGTAGGTTTTGATTTCCTTTTAAAGGTTTAGATAGCACGCTCTGCCATCGATGTTGAAACTGGCAAAATTGCAAGAATTTATCATAAATTTAAAGATGTTCGTGTAAGAAATCACAAGAATCATAAGTGCTTCATAGCAATTTTTAGGAATTTACGGGATTGCGTATATTTTACGGATCAAAAGTGTTATCTCCGAAAGTAATACATCTTTATTATTATCCAAAATATCTACTTTTTAACGATTAGCTAACTCATACCTAATTTTCAGTAATTTGAAGTATTCATTTCAGAGAATAATGTTTGAACTCAAGAGCGTGTTTGTCTTGAGGTTTAAACAAAACTCCCGTTGAATTCAGATATAATTGTAATCCAAAAATACGTATAAACTCTGAAATTCTGGTATCTTCTTCTGGCTGAATCGAATTGGTCACTCAATTCGATTATGTTGGTATATTGGTAATTCTTGGTAGATTAATAGGAAACATATCAACCTTTATTGCTCATTTTGGAGGTCTTGGCAAATATTATTAACTACATTTTTAGCCAAAGTGTGGGACGATTTTCTTTTAATTCATGTATTTGTCTTATGCCAAATAATTCTACTTTCCTCCAATCAATTGGTCTTTGACATTATTAGACAACTGTAGCCCTGGGCAACAATTTATTAGATACCTAATCATGATTAATAAAACTCAAATTTTTACATCGCCATATATAAACCCTCTGCATTTGAGACTACTTTATACCATAACGGTCCCTATATATCGAATAAATTCATCAACACAATCATTAAGTACAATAAGTCGTGGAGAGAGTAAATTCTTTCAATCCATCGAGTAGTACAATTCTATTTTTAAGACTTTGCATGTAATCTTTCATCTAATAAAATCTATGCATTTGGAGAGTACTTGTTCCATTCTGGATAAATAAAAAAGCGTGTGCTTTACCTACCGTTGCAAGGACCAACTTTCTAATTAACTGAATTGCACATGAAGTTGATACTGCTAAATACTGAATTCGCTGCAAAAGTGGACGTATAAAGATAATGCGTGTACTTTAATAATATGTGATTAGACGCCATTGTCATACCGGAAATTGAGGATTTGCCCCCTAGTCTTGGCCACGCATATTTTTTTTTCTATACCCATTGTTTTTTTCCATTTACCAATATTAAACTCAGCTAATCCTTTTTCGGTTACATCATAGACAGGAAACAAATTGTAAAACAATCTTCCGGTATAACTTTCTCTTCGGAATCAACCTATCTAGCACATAACGAAACTTGTTTGACATCCGATCTATCCATCAATTTCTTCAGCAATAATAGTTGAAAACAATTTAACTTGTTTTACTCAAGTTTCAATTTTTTTTTAATAAAACATGTTTAAAGATTACACTGATTTTGACTTATGGGACTAATATATTTATTTCCCAATGCTCTGGGCTTTCAACAATATTTTTCAAATGTGTAGCACCTATTGTCCTGTATCGGTAAGAGCTCTCCAAAACTATCCCTTGTACACCCTCTCAGATCGTTCTCTTATCAAATTTACCAGAATCTCTATGACAATCTGGGTGCTAAGTTTTGTTTCCCGCATTAAGGCTATAGCTTCAAGATTAGGCTTAATATTCATCCGACTTTTGATGACCCTTATCTAGATTTCTTTCCGTGTTCACCTGATTTATTATAATTTTACTCGGGTTAGATTTTGTGCTTTTTATAAAGCTATCTGGGCTCCATTATGCACTTTAATGATATTGTAAGAGTCCATGGTTTTTAGAATATCTCAGTTGTATGCTTCCAATTATCTAGTTTGTGTTTTACTTAAGGCACCCAAGCTTTCCGGATTATTATACCAGCATCTATTTAGCAAATGCAAACACATACTTTACATAACGCTCCAACGTTTTTGCGGAACCGAAGCTAACCCAAGCCCAACGCGAAATCTAATTTAATTAAAATCTACTAGTCTGTTTATTTTTTTTTAGTTTTAGTATAACTTTAGTTAATAGGAACACACATTTAAAAAAGGTTTCCAAAGATTCGTAAGCATTAAATTTATTTCAACAAATGTTAAATTTTTAGAAGTAAAGCCATGCAATGTCATTTGTACTTATAACATTAAATCTGGTATAACAAAAAAAAATAAAAAGTATTTGAGCTTACTGAAAAAATTAATGTAACATCGGTTGACTGAGAAGTTAAAATTTAAATCTTGTATTTCAATTTCTATCAAATAAATATATAAAATCAAGATTCTGAAAGCCACTTAAGTTCTAATCAGAAATATTTGCTAAAACTAAATTATGTTATAATTGGAATGTATACACATTTGTATTTTCATAATGGATTATTAAACATTTTGAATTCATTTAGATTTCAAAACCTATTATTTTTTGATAATACATTTCTCTTGTCGTTTTAAAAAAATTCAATAAACACGCACAATTAATTTTTATTTAAATTAAACTATATATACATAGTATGTCCAATACATGGGCGAACTTTTAAAATAAACTATTTATTTGTCATAATTTTTTATAAATCGTTTTTTC